>OVAX01000670.1:0-54088 GCA_900406405.1 Lepidium africanum
AACTTTCTGTAATATATTTTTAATTAAAAATTAAAGTGTTTTCTTCAAATTTTTAATTTTAAAACAAAATTTAAATCAAATATATTTAAGAAAAAAAAAATTTAATTGTAGTGATTTGAGACTGATCTGCGACTGATGTTTGTGACTGATCTGCGACTAATAATATGCGACTGATTTTCGACTGAAAATTTGAGACTGATTTGTGACTGATCTGCGACTGATTTTTGTGACTGATTTGCGACTGATTTTAGCGACTGATTGGCGACTGATTTTAGCGACTGATAAATGAGTCTCAGATTAGTCGCTAATTGCGTCTGATATATTAGTCGCAAAATCAGTCGCTAATACCGACTGATTATTTTAGTCTTAAATCAGTCGCAAATTAGCGACTAATTTGCGACTCTTTAAATTAGCGACTAAGGTTTTGCGACTGATTATATCAGTCGCAAATCAGTCCCAGATTTCAAAAATGGGACTGATTTGAGACTGATTGTGCAGTCTCAAACGATAAGTTTTCTTGTAGTGTTCCTTTGGTTTGATTTTGCCTTGTTTATTTATTTTTCTGGTTTCTTTTTGTTGTACTCTTTTTTACATTTATATGAGCTATCAGGCGACAAAAATAAAAGATTTCGATTGTAATTAAAAAAAAGTTAACAAAGTCACTAGTATCTTACATAAGTTATACAAGAAAAAAAATTAAGCATTAAATTTTGGTAAATTCGCTAAAAGTTTCAAGTTTAATTAGTTTAAAATTCAAATATGTTAGGTCATTGGAATTTGAAACACTAAAGTCATATATGGTTGAAACATATTCAACATTTAATTTGTGTATATTAATCTCCAACATATATAATTCATGTAATAATAATGAAAATTTCTAGAGATCTCAGCCGCCATGAAACGTTAATAAAAGAATTTATGATAATACCTTTTAATTTTCCTTGACATTTAGTTAAAATAAAGCGTATTTTTGATTAAAGATGAGTAACTGATGAAGTCACTTAATCGATATATATCTACAATATATATAGGTAATTAATAGAAGAAGTAGACTAATATAATCCACTTTATTTTATAAATTATTAGGATAACCCACTTTTTTTAATTATTTAGATAATTTACTTTTTATAAAGATACTCAATTTGCTTTGCACTTTTTAGTTGTCTTGTTCACATAAGAAAATTTCGTATATTTTATTCTTCTTCATAGTTTCTCAAGATTCAAATACTCCTGTTTGTTTAAGATTCAATTTTAGGTTGTATTACAATTGAAGGTGATTGATTAATCTGTTAAAGAATCATATTAGATTTCCTTTGATTTAAGTTTATTTTTTTGATTCTACAATAACAATGAAGTTTTTCATTAAGTACTCAGTCAACAATCTTTATTATATTGAACGATCGATCTAATTGAATTTGCACCAAAATATTTCGCGAATCATACAGATCGATCGGTCCCTACACCGACCGATCGATCCGGACGTGTTTTTAAACGTAACACTTCCAGAGAGGTACAGACCGATCGATCTACACAGGGACCAATCGGTCTGTACCACTCTGAAAATGTTACGTTTTCCAGGATCATCCGGATCGATCGATCCGTGTAAGGACAGATTGATTTGTACGTTTCTAGAAAACGTAACACTTTCAGAGTGGTACATACTAATCGGTCCCTGTACATATCAATCAGTGTGTACCTCCTTAGAAGTGTTACGTTTTTCTCCAAGTCTCACTTATCATCAATTACTATTTTCTTATATACAAATCTGATTAATTTTAGTGAAAATCAATAGTAAATAATTTTTAAGAAACTTAATGATTAAGCATTAGTGAACATCAAGTTTAGAATCAAAGATTGTTTTAAGATGATCGATAATCATATATTTAAAAAGAGTTTGAGAAAATAACATAGAAGAAACTGAAAATACTTAAAAGTTTCAGCAATGCAACCGATCAATCTGTGTTTGATGAGTAATTGATCTGCTAAAAAAATTCCGGACTTGCAGGAAATATGCCAAATTTCTGGAACAAATAGTTTATTTTGGTTATATGTGATTAATAGAACTAAGATTATGTTGTTACATGGAAATAGTTTGGTTATGTTGTTACATGGAAATCCATAGGCAATAAATCATGATTGATAAAACTAAGATATTTTGTGTTCTTTTACCATGATTTTGAAATTGTTGACAAGTAACACAATTTCTTATCAATATTTAAACTTTTAAAAGGTAAACGTATTTTTTTTGAATACTTAGAATATTATCTTTTGTTTAGATTATTCACTTTTTCCAAAAGTATGCATATCATTTATCTAAAAATTGTAAAATTATAATTTTTTTTATTATTAGATAAAGCGTATTTTGGTAATTAAAACCAGCAAAAAAAAGTAGGTTATATAAGTAATTTTAAAAAAATAGGTTATCTAAGTAATTTATAAAATAAAGTATGTTATTTAAATAAATTTCCCTAATTAATAGGTATCTTTCTTAACAAAATATTCGTATTATCTACTTTATAATAAAAAGTTTTATAATCTCTTTCATAATTTTTTTCGTTGATTAAAGAATTAAATATTTTATCAACCTTACTCAGTTAAGCAGATAACGAGACCAAAGATGAATAAATTTTTATTATTAATTAGAGTAAAATTATTTCTATGTCATCTTTCTCTTTACGTTTCTTTTAAAATATCATTTTCAGTCAATAGCTTCTTCATCAAATTTAGTGATCACTATTACGTTGCGCGTATTTCCTTTTATTATTATGTTTTCTTAATTAATCAGCAGCTAATAAGACTCAAAACACGCAATCTTTAACAGATAATCTAGTGATTAATTACTGATATGTACCGATTTCAAGATTATGCCATGGATGTGCAGATAAGCGTGGAGTTGGTCGACCCGAGTGATTCTCAATCACTTTTTCTTTACTCATCTAAAAACCAAACACGAACCAAATATTACAATCTCTAAATCCATTTATCAGAAGAAAAATTAAACAAAACTTATGATGCATGATTAAAAAACGATCTATCTAACGAAAAATAATGATAAGCAAAACAAAAATAGTTAGGAATATGAAAGAATGACCTCGGAGTAGATTTGATCGGAATGAGCTACGGCACAGAGTGTTGATCAAGTCATATAGCAAATGATGAATCACACCAAACTGGGAAACACTTTTATATATTACCAAATTTATATAATCAAAAATCTATATAATAATACAATGTGTAAGAAGTTAAGTGGACCACGACAGGCTAAAGTACTCAAAATATGTTAAAAACAATTCACCGATTTTTTTTTATTAACTTTTAGAGATATTAATTGATAGATTCCATCTACAATACAACGATTTTTTTCTTTTTGGGGTAAATTTCAATATAAATGATCACTTGTAGTAAAAGCTTAAGAAGTGTCGAAGACTGAGATAAAGGCATCGAAGAGATGATAGATATTAAGTTCATCAGGTAGAGAACTCGACATAGTTGGTGAGATCCTCGATAAGAAATGCAGTCACAAGTCATTCGTGAATGGGCATGAGAAAAATAGGTCTTACCAAACGTATATAGTTGTACTATTACATATATATGTATATTTTTATCGTCTATATATAGAAAAGTTTTATTTTATGCATTTATCATGAGCTATTACGTACATGCATGGTTGCATGAGAGTCATTTTCAAACCCTGAAAACGATAATAAATTCTGCAAAATCATTTTTTCCCTTTACTTTTCTTTAGAATAGCATTTCACTTGAGGTTAAGCATTTTTTACTAGTATATAGATGGGAATGAGTTGGCCTTGAGAGTTAATAAAATTTAGTGATATCTCTAATGACATTAATATCTGAATAAGTAGCACTTATGTCAAGAATTTGCTCTAAATTCCTTTGTTGTATTTTATTAGAATCGATTACAATATATAGAGGTTTATGACTTAGCCAACAAGTAAGTATCTAAAACAAACCATAATGAGAATGGATGGGCCACGGCCCAATACGCCCCCTCAAGATGGCGAGTACAGATCTCGAACTCCCATCTTGCCAAGTAAATAGCTAAACTGCACGTGTAAGGAGCAAGAATACCATCTTGGAATGCATCACGTATGATATGACAATCATTCTCTATATATTTGGTGCGCTCATAAAAAACTGGGTTCTTTATAATATAAAGTGCCGACTTGTTATCACAATGGAAGGAGACTGCTTCAGAATGTGTAACACCAAAAGTAGGCAACAACTCGAGCAACCATTGAATTTCGTAGTATGTATAGGACATGGCACTATATTCAGCTTCAGCGGAAGACCTTGAGACTATTTTCTGCTTCTTTGCTTTCCAAGAGATAGGAGAATCACCAAGAAGAACCACATAGCCCGTAAGAGAATGACATGTGAGGGGACACGCGGACTAATCAGCATCACAATAGGCTATGACATGCAAATTTGGCCGAGAAGTAAAAAATATACCTTGACCAAGTGTGCCTTTGAGAAACCTAACCACACGGATGGCAGCATCTCAATGTTTTTGTCATGGCTTAACTAAAAATTGAGCAAGAAGATGAACTGCGTAACTAAAATCTGGCCGTGTCACAGACAAGTAGACCAAACGACCGTCAAGACGTCTGTAGCTGGAGGGATACCTTTATCTCGTTGCAACGTATGGTTTTGCTCTATCAGTGTGTCATAAGGACGAGAACTCGTCAGTCCACATTTAGTGATAATATCCAAAGCATACTTACGTTGACAAACATAGATTCCTTCGTCATTCTGAGATATCTCCAAACCCAAGAACACCTAGATCCTTCATGTGAAAACATTGACTCAAATAGGCCTTGAACTTTGAGATGAGCTCGGAATCATTACCTCCAATAACCAAATCGTCCACATAGACAAGCACATACAGACAAGAAGCACCACGAGTATATGAGAACAAGGAGTAGTCCTTTTTGTTTTGAACAAAACCAAATTGAATCAATGAATCAGAGAGCTTAGCAACCAACAAGGTGCTTGTTTAAGACCATAGGGAGACATCTTTAGGTGACACACCTTTGATTTATCACTAGCATAATACCCTATAGGCAGCTTCATATACACTTCTTCTTGGAGATCACCATGGAGAAAAGCATTATGAACATCCATTTGATAAAGTTCCCACTTCTTGGAGGCAGCTATCTTTAGAAAAACTCAAACCGTAGTCATCTCTAGAGCCACCAAATGAGCCTTGTATCTCTCTAGAGTACCATCGGAGTTCAATTTAACTTTAAACACCCACTTGCTACCAATCAACAATCTCCCATGTGTCATTCAGTTCTAGGGCATCAATCTCCTCCTTAGAAGCATTACGCCAATGAGCATGCTTCATTGCCTCTTTAAAAGACGTTGGCTCGGTGTGAGCATCAACTGCAGCTACAAACACTCGTTGTGTAGAAGATAAACGATTGAGAGAAACATAATTGGTTAAGGGATAAACACACTTACTAGACATATTGGAAGCAGGAGAAGTGTTGTTATGAGGGGGTTTATCATCTATAGTTGCAGAGTATGTGACATAAGGATCAAGAAGAACCGATGGTTTCTTTATTCGATGACCATAACCAAAATTTTCAGCATCTTGGGAAGGAGGTAAAATTGGTTCCGGAGACACTGGATTCTCACTCACAGACACCTCCGGGGCAGATGTAACGTCATCACCATCATCATTATTAGCATCCAAAGGAGTGCCATCATCACCTTCATGTTCTCCATTATCATCTTTGATATCAACAGGATTTTGATCTTGCGGTACAAGAGGAATATCCGGGGAAACGTCATCAACAAGAAGGTCCATAGAAAGCATCGGAGTCTCTACCTCCTCATCACCAAAGGACTAAGACTCATGAGAGTTAGAAGCAGTCTCAAAAGGATAGACATTTTCGTAGAACTTCATATCCTGCAAGCAAAAGTTTCTTCAGTTTTCACATCATACACCAACCAGCCCTTCTTACCAATAGGATAACCCGGAAACACACATCGAGAGCTACGAGCAGCAAACTTATCTCGAGGTTTTGGAGCTTGAGACACATAGCATA
Source organism: Lepidium africanum (assembly GCA_900406405.1). NCBI lineage: Eukaryota > Viridiplantae > Streptophyta > Magnoliopsida > Brassicales > Brassicaceae > Lepidium > Lepidium africanum. The sequence continues at coordinate 6,072 of OVAX01000670.1, forward strand.
AACACTCGAAGACCCTTATCTCATCATAAGATGGCGGACGAGAGAACACTAATTCATACGGTGTCTTCCCATCAAGCAATGGAGACGGTGTTCGATTAATCAGATATGAGGCTGCCTGAATTCTTCACCCCAAAAAGTCACAGGTATATTAGCTTGAAAGACTAATGCGCGGGCAACATTCAAGATATGTCGATGTTTCCTCTCAACATGACCATTCTACTGTGGTGTATAAACACAAGTGTGATGAGTAATTCCATTGTCTGCAAAGTAGGAGCGTAATGGGAGAAATTTGGTTCCATTGTCTGTTCGAACAACTTTGATTTTCTTTCCAAATCGATAATCAATCCAAGCAATGAATCATTTAAGAACTAATTGGACATCAGACTTACCACGAAGTAGAAGTGTTCATACTGAATGAGAATAGTCATCAATAATAGTTAAGAAATATGTGGAGCCGCAAGTAGAACGAGTTCGCTAAGGGCCCCAAAACATCACAATGAAGCAAACCAAATTATTCATCATCTTAATTAATACTATCAAAAAACGAGAGATGTGATTGTTTAGCTCTGGAGCATACATCAAAACATTCATCAAGCTTTAGTACTACTAAAAAAATAACCAAAATCGGACAACAAACTAAGCACTTTGGACGAGGGATGTCCCATACGCTTATGCCACAAATCTCTAGAATCAATCTTCGATATCTGATATGCCTGAGGAACAACTAAACTCGCAAGATGATAAACCCCGTCATGTGCTTCCCCTGCTCCAATCAAATTCCTCGAAGCTTGGTCCTGAATAAAACAAAAATATCGAGTAAATACCACATCACTTGCAATATCATGAAGTAATTAAGCAATAGAAATAAGTGTGATGTGAAGAGTTGGAGTGTAAAACACATCGTGTAAAATCATTCTGCCTCCAAGTGACAAAGTTCCCTTTTTAGTTGACTAAGCAAGCACATCGTTTGGTAACTTTATAGGACAAGCATCAATATTTTTGTAGATCAGTTAGAAGGGAGATATCTCCTGTCATATGATGACTTACACCAGATTCAATTATTAAATCAAAATGGCTATGTGTGCTATAAAGGATTAGTTTCTCGCTCTTACCATTAAGCTTTTCACTCGATGAATCCTTTTTGCTGTCTAAAAAACTAGCTAAATTATTCCATTGAGCAACTGTAAGAGAGGGAATACCAGAAGGACCAGCCACCGTTGTTATTGTGATGGCTTGATTCGCACTTGGAGTGTTCTTGTTCCGTCCACGACCGCGGCCATGCGAAGATCGTCCAGAAGCATTCTGATCTCCCCACCATTCTGGATATCCCACGATCTGAAAGCATTGGCTTTTCTCATGGCCTGCACAGCCACAATGAGTACAGATAATAGATTGTTTAGAGACTTCAAGAGTAGAAACAGACAAGCCAATTGCACCATTCGTTAATTCATCCATTGTTTTTATGCTGGGACGTCGTTCTTCTTGTATCACTTGTGAGAAAACTTGCCCTAGAGTAAGATCCGAGAGTCGAGCAAGAAGATTTGACCTTGTTATGTCAAAACGAGTCCCGTTAGAAATTGGTGAACACGAATTGTCTCTTGTTTCTTGTGATATTCGGTCAAAGAGGAGCAACTCGATTTCTTACAACAGCATGAAAAACCCTTGTCAAGATCAGCCAAATCATCCCACAAAGCTCGCAAAGTACCATAATATTGTTCCACAGTTTGGCCCTCTTGCTTACACCTTCGTATCTCATCCCTAAGCTGATGCTCATGTGTACTGTCTCGAACAGAAAAACGCATACTTATGTTCTCCCACATCACCGAGATGTCATCAACGATTGATATGGAGGAACGAAGCTTCTCCTCTATGCTCACGAGAATCCATCCAATCATCATAGAGTTAACCATATCCCATATCTCTACATCATATGTTCCTTCATCTGGTCGTTTTAGGGTTCCATTAATAAACCCTAGCTTTCGTTTTGTTCGAAGTGCATTGGTTTAGAGCACCTTTCGTAGTTAGCTCCATTCAGCATGATCGAGGTGAGTACCTGTCCGCTATGTTCTCCGGTTTGTATTGTGTATGGAGATATCAAAGATGGCTCCTTGATCTCTGTAGTGGCGCCCATGGTTATCTTCTTCTTTAATTTTTGATTAGGGTTTAGTTTTTTTTTTTTTTTGAGAGCAAAGTTTTAGGTTAGGCCAAAGAGAGCTCTGATACCATGTCAAGATTTTGCTCTGAATTCCCTTGTTGTATTTCATTAAAATCGATTACAATATATAGAGGTTTATGACTTAGCCAACAAGTAAGTATCTAAAACAAATCATAATGAGAATGGATGGGTCACAGCCCAATAACTTATTATTACTAGGTGTTATACAAAGCTAAGCTCGGTTATTGTATTCATGTATTATTAAAAGAAAAACCTTTAAAACAAATATCTATACTAAGCTAACTTTAGCATAATCACTATTAATTTTTCAAATTGGAAAAACTAAACTATATATTCACCAGAGCCGGCCCGTGGATTAGGCAATATAGGCGAAGGATTAGGAGCCAAAAATTTTAGAGCCTAAGAATTTTAGAGTTATAATATTTTGTAGGTTAATAAAAAATTTTGATCTCCCCTCCAATATATAAGTGATTTTCATTTTAGAGTTTATTATCGACTCGAGAAAAAAACTAAAATAATTCTTACTTTTGCAGAAATTGGCTACATCATTGGGGCTCTAGTAGATACAATAAAGGAAATAACTCAAACTCAGGACCTGATCAAGGTATCAATTATAATTTAATGAGGTTTATTGGAAGGTGAATTTTAATGTATAAATTTTTAAATCTATATAGAATTCTTAGATTTTAAAATTAAATAAAAATAAATTTAAAAATCAATAGAATAGATTTCAATATTACAAAAAATATTTGAATTATCCCCATCTCTTTTACTAGATTTCCACCTAAATCATATAGGCCTTAGAATTCCACTTAAGCCCAAGCCTGATCTTTTCTAAAGATTTGGACGTTCATGGGTCTCTTTTAGCTCTCCTGTCGCAGCCCAGCCACTTACCCTCCTTTCATAGGAAAATTCTCTTCGATGGGATTTGGGCTAATCTACCTCCTAGTCCAATAGTGTTTTCGGTCTTAAAGGTTTTTCTGAAATCCACTACCTAGCCCAATAATATTCCTAACTTACCAGAAAATGTTAAATTAAACACTCAATTTTGGTAATTACTGATTAAAGGATGAATTTGTAGTTAATTTTCATTAAAACCTTAATCTTTAAATTAATCAAGCCAAATTACCCCAACTTTAAATGACTAAACCGAAGTGATTAACGCCGTTAAATTCTGTTACCTACTTCCATTTATTAAAACGGTGCGTTTTAATTTTTAATTAAAAAAATTAAAAAAGTAAAAATTTTCTCCATCTCTCTTTCGTTGCTCAATCCGATTTTCTCTTCTCGATTCTCAATTTTTTCTAACTCCATCTTTATAACTCTTTTATGTATGTTGATTTCTTGATCTAAGTTTTATTTCATGAATTGCGTTGAAATCTATACCAAAAACTTGAAAATCTCCAGTTTTAAACCCTAGTTTACTAAACTTCAGTTTATCTTCTTTTTGATTTCATGATATTGATTTTGTATTTTTGTTTATCGTATTCAATGGAAGTAGAGGAGTATTTTTCGCTATGGTTTAAATTAAAATCGACAATGTTTGATTAAGTAATCCACAAACATTATCATCATCATTGAGGAGTAACAATTGAAAAGATTTGGGGATCAAATTGAAGAGATTTGGGGATTAAAAAAATATTATTTGGTTGAAAGAACAATTGCAAAGGATAAACAACACTCTGATTTAGTGAATTAGGGTTTGGAATTGAGATTTTTTTTGTTTTTGAAGATGAGATGAAGAACAACGCACAATTTTACTTAAAAAAGATTGATTAACGGATCTAAACGAAGTTAATGATTTCTGCGTAAAAATTTAGCATCGGGATAAATCGGTTCGGTCAATGCAAATTTCAGGATCTATTTAGAAGTCAACTACAAATTCAAAATTAAATCAATAATTACGATAATTTTGTGTTCAATTTGATCATTTTGGTATGTTAAATCGACATTTTTCCCAATAATATTATACAGCCCATATCAAAATCTACCATTTCATCTTCCCCTCGGTTTTGTGACTTTTGTCCTTTCCTAAATAGATATTCTCTTCATCCTTCCCAAGGCAATAATACGTTTAGGCTACTAATCTCAGTAATTATGCTTCTATATATACCTATTTTCTCGAAGGTTTTTGACTTTCGTATATTTGCTATATCGTATCGGTGTTCTCTTAATCCTCCGCCAAATGGCAACCAATTACACAATCAAACAAATCAGTAGTTCACTTACTAGTATTCCGAGATTCTCAATATGACTAAGCGTGTCTCTAGAGGCATCTCTCTTTGGTTCACGCAACCGGCAAGGTGGCTATAAGTTTTCCGATTGTTTATAGCCAATAAAAAAACTGTAGATACCCAACTCGACAAAGCCCACCCAAAATCATGGTCCAAAATTGTCGGCCCAAAGTTCGGCCCACTTTAGTATTAAAGCCCATTTTATAGGTCCTAAAGGAGAACACATGTTCTCATAGGGAGACACGTGTGTGAACAGAGCAAGCATGCATGGCGACGCATGTTCTCCGGAAACCTGTATTCTGTCCAAGAACATGTGCACGGAGACGTGTACACCAAGGAGGACACCTGGATTCCACTATGGAACTCCAGCCTACCCAGGTACGCCAATAAAAGGAGATCAAGGGAGAAAGGAAAGGCCATGTTCTGACTCTGGACCTGAACCTGTGAATTCAAAACAACACAGAAGAACATTGGAGAACACTCAAAAACGCTCAATAACACTTAAAACATTGGAGAACACTCAAGAACGCTAAACAGCACTTGGAGAATGAAGAACATTCAAGAGAATTCAAATTTAGAACCAAATCAACTTCTCTATCAAAATTGATAACCTCTTAAACGAACACAATAGAACTACGACCGGCTAGATCCCACCTTTTGTGGGTACGTAGGCAACCAAACATGGTACACCCACTCTTACAAATATGTGCTCTAAAATTGTGATCATCGATCTCATTACGGGAATTCTTGACCCAATCACTTAAAACACCGAGGACAAAATCTGATTGACGAACACGTGTCGAACGAATAACTTGTTGTGCTAAATTCGGTACGAACATTTGGCGCCGTCTATGGGGAACCAAGAGAATTCTCTAACGCAAGAGATCGTGATGGCAATGGACGAGTCCACTGGAGTGATAGAAAGTAACGAACCAGTGCAGCATGTTGGAGACAACTCTGACGAACGGATCCATCTGGAGAAAGCGGCGCTACTTGAAGAACGCGAGGATGATCGCATTCGACAGCAGGAACAGGACACCTTACAGATGCAAACGAAGTCACCAGAGCAACACGACGAACCGCTAGACGTGCCACAACTTCTCCAAGCCATCCTCAAAAAGGCTGAGAAAGCAAACAGGCGTACGAGCGAAAAGTTGGAAGAATTTTAGTGAAAGATGGTGGCCTTAGAAGAGGCACGCGTTCGAACTAACTTGACGAACACAGAGCAGGCGCCCCAGTAGAAAAACCAACCAGAAGAATCGCCGAACTCAGGTGCTCGACAGAGCCATCAGTCGATCGGTGCGCATAGGGGGCAAATGACAAACGTACGATGTGAACAAGCAGAAAACCTCGAGTACCCAATGCTGCGAGCGAATCCGATACAACTCTCATCACGTGCGCTCTATCAATAGGAGAGTCAAGCTGCAGCCATAAAGGCAATAAAGGAGGAAATCGAGAGAATGTCATCACGGCTCCATAATACGAAGAGCTCGACCTCGGAGATCGATTGCATGCTGACGAAGGCACAAAATAAGCCATTCACTAGGAGGTTATTGAGCGTTAAGGTCCAGCATAATATCAAAGTAAATTGCCCAACATACGATGGGAGATCAGATCCGAACAGATTCCTTACCACTTTTGGAGTAGCAATGACGAGGGCGCAATACACACCGGAAGAATACAACGCAGGATATTGTCAAATGTTGGTAGAAAGTTTGACCGGAGACGCGCTAATGTGGTTTGCAAAATTAGAACCACATTTCGTCGACAGTTTCGAACAGTTGTCCAAAGCTTTCCTAAAATACTACTCCATTTACATCCAAAGAGCAGCAACAAGCGCGGACTTATACTCCATATTCCAAGCCCCGGAGAAACTTTACGATCATACGTGGAGTGATTCACGGCAATAGTGTCACAAGTGACAGTATCGGACGACGTAGCAATTCCTGCACTTCAGAATGGATTGAGCGAAAATGCAAGCCTGAAAGATGACCTGCACATATATATTCCTAGATCACTAGAAGACACCCTCCACCGTGCAATGAGATTCGCCGAGGTAGAAGACCAAAAGGCGTAGTTCTCTATACAACCGGAAACCAGGAACACCCGTGTAGGGGAGGGGAACGAAATTCAAGAATCTCGTCAACAAAACAACATAAACTACAAGAGCAAGAAGACGAACACGTTCTACGTCAACTCACCCTCTCATGGCACATGCCAACAATACCCGAGTCCCCGATGGAACCAAAGTACTCAAAAAGATGTCCACGACAAACATGCATATTGCGAGTTCCATAAGCGAACCAGACACTCCACCTCACAATGCAAACAGTTGCAGCGAATGCTCCTGGAAAGGTAGCAGAGGGAGAACGTGGAAAAAGGTGAACTAAGAACGGATTATCCAAAAAAGGAGCGTAAAACGGATAAGCCAACAATTGAGGAGAACGACAATATGTCCAAGGAGCGTGACGGCTCGCTCGACAACAATGAAAAAAACTCTGTAGCCCTAAAAAAAAGCTGCGAGAAGATGACAAAGGCAAGCTTGCGCCGCCCAGAAAACGGGTGAACATGATAATGAGAGGTCTAATTGCATGCAATGACTCCGTACATGCTTTCAAAACCCATGAGCCAAAAACGGGAGCAATATGAAACCATCGAAGTCAACCCAACAAGAACAGGCAAACCAACTTGGTGCCAACACAAGACATATGCTTCACAAAGGAGGACATCGTAGGCATCACCACACCACACAACGACCCACTCGTTATAGAGATAAGGATCTCTGACTGCGAGGTGTCATGAGTATTAGTCGATACCGGAAGCTCTGTAGACTTGATCTTTAAGGAAATGTTAGAACGCATGGACCTAAGTGGACACTATAATGATACTCAGAACAGTAAAACTACCAGTTTACCTCGGTGGAAAACAACATGGGTCAAATTCCTCGTCATAGACATACCAGCAATCTACAACGTGATATTAGGAACCCCGTGGAAATACACAATGAAAGCAGTAGCATCAACATACCACCAATGCCTAAAGTTCCCGACTAACGGCAGGATATGTACAGTGCGAGGAAACCAGCAGGCAGCTAGGACATGCTTCATTAGAAGAACACAAGCTAAGAAACAAAGGAAGTACTTATATGATTTAGGAAACATAACCAACAAAAAAATAAGAGTAAACAAATCAACGTCGACCCCAGCGACAAGAATAGATGTGTGGCGATAGGCGTAGAACTCCCGATAAACCTCCGAAAAGAACTAATCAGATTCTTACAAAAAAATGCCTTGACTTTTGTATGGACGACAGCGGACATGCCAGGAATAAGTACCAAAATAATCAGGCATGAATTAAATGTAGACCCAACATTCAAGACAGTTAGGCAGAAGAGAAGAAAGTTGGGCCTCGAGCACATGTACGCCATAAACGAGGAAGTCAAACACCTTATCAAGGCTGGATCGATCATCGAAGTCCACTACCTAGAATGGCTCTCAAACGGAAAATGGAGAATATGCATGGACTTCACGGACTTAAACAAAGCATGCCCAAAGGATAGCTTTCCGTTACCCCGAATCGATCAGATAGTGGAGGCAACATCCGGCACCGAACTCAGGTCCTTTATGGATGCATTTTACGAAAATAATCAGATATGTATGCATCCCAACGACCAAGAAAAACATAATTTATCACAGAACAAGGAACATATTGCTATCGCGTTGTGCCGTTCGGACTTAAAAACGCGTGAGCAACATATCAGAGATTGGTGAACAAAATGTTCAAAGATCAAATAAGCCGAACTATGGAAGTATACATCGACGACATGCTCATCAAATCCAAAAAAGCCGAGAATCATCTCAAGGATCTGGTAACATGCACCTTTGCAGTGAACTCTGTGAATTCCTTGGATATATCGTCACCAAAAGAGGAATCGAGGCAAACCCGAAACAAATCAAAGCTATCACCAAACTACCTACGCCAAAAAACAAGCGCGAAGTTCAGCGGCTCACCAGAAGGATTGCAACATTACATAGGTTCATCTTGCGGTCGACCGACCGGTGCTTTCTATTTTACAAACTATTGCGCAATAACAAAAAATTTGAATGGGATGAGAATTGTGAGCTAGCTTTTGAGAAACTAAAAAGATATCTCTCGACTCCCTCGATTTTGTCAAAGCCGGAGAATGGGGAAACACTCTACCTCTACATATCGGTAACAAATGTCGCCATCAATGGAGTCTTGATTCGGGAGGATCGGGGAGAATAAAAACCAGTATTCAACATAAGCAAGTCGCTAGACGATACCAAAACAAGATACTCAACCACTGAGAAGCTTGCATTGGCAGTTGTGACGTCTGCAAGGAAATTACATCCCTATTTTTAATCCCACACCGTCGTCGTGCTAACCAACCATCCCCTTCGAGCAATCCTTCACAGTCCCAATCAATCTGGGAGATTGACGAAATGGGCAATAGAGCTGAGCGAATACAACGTGGAATTCAAAGCACGAACAAGCGCAAAATCCTAAGTGTTGGCAGACTTCCTAATTGAGTTAGCGCCAAAGTTACAACAAGAAGAGCGCGATGAAAGAAATTGGGCATTGTATGTGGACGGATCGTCCTCTGCACATGGCTCGAGAATAGGAATTCAACTTGTCTCGCCCGAGGGAAGCATCAATGAACAATCGTTAAGACTAATATTTCCAGTATCCAACAATGAGGCAGAGTACGAAGCGCTTTTAGCCGAACTGCATTTGGCCCAATCAATAGGAGTAAAGCGAAAATAGGCATATTGCGACTCACATATCATAGCTAGCCAATACAACGGAGAGTTTGACGCAAAAAACGAAAGGATGGATGCTTACCTAAAGACCGTCCAAGAACTATCAAAACATGTCCGCCGATGCATTGGCAGCACTAGCCTCGACGTCGAAGCCAGACTGTCGCAGAGTAATTCCCATCGAATGTATCAAAAGCCCGAGTATAAGTCTGTCTAAGGGACATTGTCTCACCATCACAGAACACGAGGAACACGAAAATTAGCCACTTGATGAAAACCTTTTCAAAAAAGACCCAGTCGATTGGCATAATGACATTAAACTGTATCTAGTAACCGTGCCACAAGACTGATGGTCAGCACGACGATTAAAGATCTAAAGCGCACACTACGTGCTATATGAAGAACACATTTGAGAAGAAGCATCGATGGAACCCTCCTTACATGCATCTATGTAAAGGAAACGTTAAGGGTAATGCATGAAGTCCATTTCGGAGCAAGAGGAAACCATTCCGGAGGGCGGTCGCTAGCACACAAAGTTTGGAAACTCGGTTACTTCTGGCCAAATATGAACACCGATTGCAAAAAATTTGCAGCTAAGTGCGACGCGTGCCAACATCACACCCCGTTTATTCATTCACCGGCCGAGTTCCTCACGTCTGCGACTATGCCATACCCATTCATGAGATGGGCGATGGATGTACTGGGACCGTTCCCGCTGTCGCTTAACAAGCACTTCGTGTTGGTACTAACCGATTATTTCATCAAATGGGTTGAAGCAAACTCGTACAGCAAAATATAAGATTCCGATGTCCAAAAATTTATATGGACAAATGTCATTTTTCATCTCTAACAAATCGTTACAGACAACGGGCCCGAGTTCATTTCTAACAAATTTGAAAACTACTGCGGAAGTTGGAAAATACGACTCAGCAAAGCAACCCCACGAAATCCACAGGGAACTGGTCAAACTAAAGCCTCCAACAAAATCATTCTCAACAGTTTGAAAAAGCGACTGGATGACAAAAAGAGGGAATGGACCGACGAACTGGACGGAGTATTGTGGTCGTACAGAACAACCCCTCGAAGCACGACTGGGAAAACCCCCTTCTCGGTATCCCACGAGATGGAAGCCCTCGCACCAGCAGAAGCAAATGTCCCGAATTTGCAAGGCAAAGAGCTTCCTCGACACCAAAAGGTAAACAACGCCATGATAAGAGACTCCCTAGATCAACTCGAAGAACAACGGGACCAAGCCCTCTTGAAATTGAAAAATTACCAACAAGCAGCAAAGTATTACAACACTAAAGTATGAGGACGTCATTTTTCGGAAGGAGACCTCGTGCTACGCAAAGTTCACGAAAACACGATGGAGGCCAATGCTGGAAAACTCGGTGCAAACTGGGAACACCCATATATAATATCAAAAATCGTCAATCCAGAAGTTTACGAACTCCTGAAAATGGACGGAACGACAATCCCACGAAGCTAGAATGCGGTCAACCTAAGACATTATTACAATTAAGTTAAATTGCGCCACCAAAAAAAAAAAACTAGTATGTACGTATACATAAATATGAACTACGAACGGCTTGATCCCATTCTAGAGGGTACGTAGGCAACCGAAAACGGTGCAGCCGCCTTTTAAAATATATATATATATATATATATGCATATATATATATATATATATAGCGTAAGATAGCCTAGTCTCGGACTCACTTAAGACACAGTCTTCGCGCATAACATACGCTCATGGATTCTGGCTGGCCTTAGCATCAACAAAAAATATATATTAAAAAATACTGTCTAATCTTATAGTAACAAGTTATAAATTCAGACAACAAGGAAGTGCGACCGTGACCAACAAGTTTTCGTCGGCAGCTGCGCAACCAAGGTTATAAACAAATGGCCCAAGAATGGGTCGTCGAATAAGCACAAGGAAAGGACAATAGCGCAAGGATAAGCCGCCGAACAAGTGTATACATCACCTTGGAAGCATAAAGGACATGTTGGATACATGCAAAGAAATGTCGGAATCATAAAGTCTTCATGAACCATCCAGAGACATGTGGCGAACATACAGACAGATTTTGGAACCACAAAATCTTTGTAAATCGTGTGAAGACACATGGAGAGCTTGCAAAAGAAGCTTTGAAAAACAAAGTTTCCCAGGGAGCTTATCAAAGCCGGGATTATGGAAATTGCTCAAGCATCACAAAAATAACATTATCAAAAAATGCCACAAGTTTCTACTAGAGTTTAAATTCTCACTAGAGTCTAAAAGTATTTTCAAACAGACAAGGAAACGGGACAATCAAAATTGGGATACCCGAAACTGGGGTCAAATGGCAGCCCTATACTGCCGGCGCATTAAAGATCTTGAGGAGATCCTCAAAAGATAAGTACAAGAACACCGCAACTAATGAAGCGCTAAGACTTTCGCAAAACACACGATGAACGTCATGACAAATGAATCCCTATTTACTCAAGACAAAGGGCGACGAACCCCTATTTACTCAAGACATGACGATCACCAAAATGGAACAAACTCGGCTGTTGCATGGCTCCAACACGGGATTTTCTGGCTGAACGTCGCCAAATAAACATGGGAGACCCATCAGGTCGACAAACACAAGCTGGGAATCAAGCTTGCCTGCAGCAACTTCTTGTTCTGGTGACGGTGGTGGTCGTGGGTTTGGACAGCAAGCCCATAAAAAATGAGTGTTAACTCGTTACAAGATCGAAGAGAGCAGAGAAGAGATCTATCAACACCAAGAGTGACAAACATCTTTACGAAGATAGAGAAAAAGCGAGCAGTGGCATATGTACCTTCGAGAAGGAGATAAGCGCTGCAACCCAAGATTAACTCCAATACAACAACATAGTTACCTTCACATATCAAAAGGAGCGTCAACGGATCCACGCCAAATGCCCCAGAATTTATGAACTAATGTTAAAAAAAAAAAAAAAGGGAAACGTGACGCCCGTTCGACCAGCTAGAATATTACGAACAAGATCCTAACATTCTCCGACATCACGAACCGATCTTCATCCAATGATAATCAATTTACATAACGCACAATGGTTCGGTTTGGGCGGAACATTCATTCAGCAACGCGCATAAAACAACTCTTCCTTTGAAATGGGCAGCAGATTGCGAAATCACATTTCCCCTCTGGAAAACCAAAATGCCCGAGTATCGAAGAGCTGGTTCCGAAGCAAGGATAAAACTGTACATCAAATAGATAAAAACGTCTAAAGCAAATGTGTATTTTGAAATGTACACGAATATAAAGTTTATGCGAAGACTAGAAACCAAGTTATAAGGTGACGAGTGTCAATCCTCTCACTAAGTGCCGACAAACACACATTCAAGCTTAACACAGTGACGAGCGTCAATCCTCTCACTAAGTGCTGACGAATAAACGTTAAGGTTTAACACAGTGACGAGTGTCAATCCTCTCACTAAGTGCCGACAAACACACATTCAGATTTAACATAGTGACAAGCGTCAATCCTCTCACTAAGTACCAATGAACACACGTTCAGGCTTAACACAGTGACAAGCGTCCGTCCTCTCACTAAGTGCTGACGTACACACGTTCATGCTTAACACAGTGACTAGCTTCAATCCTCTCACTAAGTGCCGACGAACACACGTTCAAGCTTAACATGGTGACGAGCATCGATCCTCTCACTAAACACCGACAAATGCACGCTCAAAATAAGCACAGGGGCGAACATCAATCCCCTCACTAGATATTAAAAGACATAGAATCTGGTATGACGAACGTCAACCCTCACACTTGATGTCAATAAGCATGTGCACCGATAATACAAGGCGACGAGCATCAATCCTCTCGCCACGTGTCACTGAACAAACATCCTTAAAATACAAAATTTCCAATGTCAATTTTCTCGTTTTCGGAGAACACGCGTCCGTCAAATATGGGCAAAACAACAACAAATCTTTCAATGTGCACAAGTATTGCACTCATAAATCTTTCACCACGGAACTACCAGACATCCATCTCGAATTAAATTAACATGCCCACACAATCGCATAATTTTGCTTTGATTTAAAACTCGTTGAGTTAATAGATCAGAAACCATCAAGCATGACCATCTTGAAACCCAGTCCCTATGATGACAAACACATGTATAAAGTAGCCTAAGTTAAGGACAACCCGTGGTCTCTAGTCCGGGCCACAAAGCATTAGTTAACCTTAAACAACTTTAACACTTCATCTCATGAAGTAAATGAAGCGAAATCCAACGCGCGTGGACTATCGATAGCGCCTAGAAAAACAAAGTTATAAAATAAACAAGTATGAGACGCCTCTCGACAAACACTTTTGCCAAAAGATGGCACATGAAACCACTCAGTCAAAAACTTCTCGTTCAGATGTTTGCCGTTCTAGAACGAGTGTATGTCGGACCTCAGTAACACGCGTAAACCAAAGGCAAAGAAAGCAAGCGTATAATGAAGATAAACCACTATCTAGAAGATAATTTCCAAGAAGTCTAAAGGCAAGAAATAAATCCAAACATAATACATATGTCCGAAGAAGCAAGGAAAATAAACTCACATAATAAGCACCCCAATAATCGGAACACCGAGATATAAGCGAAACCTCTTCCAAAAAATGGTAGTCAATCTTGACCCCGCATCGATTCGTCATCTCGGAAAGCATGAGAATGTTATGAATCAAATTAGGAGCCAATTGGATAAACGCCATTCTACAGTCGTCATAATAGTCGACGAGCAGACCGGGGAAGGGGAGTCGAAGCCCGCAAGTGAAGAAACCTTCCAAAACACAGACATAACCCACTGGAGAACGCCACAGACGGTCTTCAGGACCGTGGATAAGGAACCCAACGTCACCGTTGATGTTACAATTAGCAAACAGTCAACGCACAGACCCTTCAGTGCTTACCGACGGCGCACCACTCAAAGCATCTAGCCATGCAGTCAAGCTGCTGGTCTCTTTTACTTCCAACTTAGCGATCTTCAAACGAACAAAATCAAAGTTGAGCACTCGTTCGGCAGTTTTTGGTTCCTCAACATTACGCACCCTTTGTCGAGAAGAACCTGCAGAATCGTGATTAAACCACGAACCCTTGCTTGGAACATAAGGCGACAACAACGGTCCGCCAAAATCATCGCCCACGATTTCGTTGAGCATAACCATTGCTTCTTCGTATCGGTGTTCGGTATCATCATCCTCAACAACTGTTCGAAAAGCAGACATCCCAGAACCATTCCCGGGCACACGGCAAAAAGACGCCACGTGTTCGTCGCATCTATCCCCGGAACCTGCGCGCTCGTCAACCTCGCAATAAAAACCTCCATGAACAGCGGATCGACGAACGAACGCTCCGGAAACACCATTTCTTGGCGATTGGCAAACAGACACCATAGGTTTGTCACCTCTATCTCCAGGGTCTACGCGTTTGTCGATCCTGTAACTACCCTCACACAAATCGATTGATTCACCAAAAGAGACACCCGCCGAATCGGCAAAATCAAAACTGTCCGACACTCGTTCGGTGTTCAACGAACAATTTTGAGACATCACACTCAGAATCCAAACCCAAGACAAAAACTTTTGGAATCGGATCCAACAAAATTGTGTAAAAACAAAAATACACAAAAAGGAAGAGAGAAAATTTTACCTTGGAAGAGAATTAAGAACTTGAAACAAATGAAAGGAGATGAGACATACTTATAGGGTCCCTCATAACTCTAGCAACTACTCAGCATTGGAAAACGTCAACGACCAACAATAGTATGACATGTGGCGGATTTTTACTGTCAGTTCGTCACAACACAGCATTTACCCTATTCTGACGAACTTGGAGGATTGATTGTAGATACCCAACTGGGCAAATCCCATCCAGAATCATGGCCCAAAAGCGCCAGCCCAAAGTTCGGCCCACTTTAGCATTAAAACCCACTTTATAGGCCTAAAGGAGAACACATGCTCTCATGGGAAGACACGTGTCTAAACAGAGCAAGCAGGCATGGCGACGCATGTTCTCCAAAGGAAGAACACCTGTAATCTGTCCAAGAACATGCGCACGGACACATGTACACCAAGGAGGACACTTGGATTCCAATATGGAACCCCAACCTACCCAGGTACGCCTATAAAAGGAGACCAAAGGAGAAGGGAAAGGCCATGTTTTGACTCTGGACTTAAACCTGCGAATTCAAAGAAACACAGATGAACATTGGAGAACACTCAAGAACACTCAACAGCACTTGAAAAACAAAGAACATTCAAGAGAATTCGAATTTAGAACCAAATTCACTTCTCTATCAAAATTGATAACCTCTTAAACGAACACAATAGAACTACGACCGGCTTGATCCCACCTTAAGTGGGTACGTAGGCAACCGAACGCGGTACAACCACTCTTACAAACATATGCTCTAAAGTTGTGATCATCGATCTCATTACGGGAATTCTCGACCCAATCACTTAAAACACTAAGGACAAAATCTGATTGACGAACACGTGTCGAACGAATAATTTGTTATGCTAAAATCGGTACGAACAAAAACAATCATGCTGAGAAGTTTAATGATTACCATGGAGGGGCTTGGGCTATATAAGTTGAACTCTCTCAGCCTCTTGCTTCATCACAATCAAATCGAAGTATGGACAATAACTTGTGGCAAGCGCTCAACCAATCCATTTTGGAAGACATGATCTAGGAGTCATTCTCCCGGCCCTGACGTACGAAGAATCACTCATAAGAAACAGGAGAAGCTTGATCGTGATGCCACTTAACCGTGTGGAACAACACATTCAAGAGCTAGTAGAGAATCTACCCGAAGACTAGAGCCTACAAAACTCTGTCCGTGGCAGAGACAGAGAATATGCTCAATTCTTCTTTGACACGGAAGAGGACATCAACGCGATTCTGCAGATGCAACCAATCCTGTACAATGTTGGTTTGTGGCAGTTGAGAGGTGGGTTAATCATCCGGTTCCTGACTTTTTGTCAACTGTCCAAATATGGGTTCAACAGCGCAATCTCCCTCCACAATTTGCTTTCGAAGCAGCCGTGAGAACCATTGCCAGCTCCTTGTGTGAAGTGATTGAGGTTGATCTTCTGAAGAACAGTCTCTCAGCTCTACTTCACTGGTTACACAAGCCCCTGCTCCAGGCACGGATGTAAATATGGACCAAGAAACTGACTTCCTCAGCATCAGTTTAACTATTGGTGATGTGATTGCAAACCTAAGTGAAACCTTTATGGCTGATTACTGTCACCAAACAACAGAAGAACATTGCTTTTGAACAAAACAAATAATTTTGTTGGTTGATTTGATTGGAACAACTTGTATGGACATGAGGAAGATCGAGAATCAAACGCTGTTTCTTTTGGTAGACTCTGTTTCTCCTAGAGTCTTTGATCTTCCTTTGTATCTTGGAATTTGCTTTGATGTTTCAAAGTGTTTGCAACGTCTGTGAGTGTCTTCAAACCTATGCTGCATGGAATCAGAAGCGGGTACATAGAAGCGGAAACGTTTAGAAGCGCGGAATCAATTTTAAAAAAAAATTAGGGCAGCGGATACGTGTTAGAAGCGTGTATATGTACATAGCCATATCTATATCTATATATATATATATATATATCATAAATCACTTAATATAACATCATAAATAAAAAAAATTAATTATAAATTATTTAAAAATAAAAGGAACTCTTGAATCTTTTATTGTTTAATATTTAATGTTTTGAACAAAGTTAACTAGCGTAAATCGCTTAATAAATTAGAAAAATCAAATAATTAGTTCTTGATTTGTTTAAAATTTTTAAAGATTTTAACATGATATAAATAATTCCGAGCTTCCAAAATGCTTCAAAGTTGGAAATGTATGCCCAAATACTTTATTATTGGATGCGCGATTCTGAAAAATTCCAAATGCTTCCTATTCCGTTTCTGATTCCGAAGCGAGAAGCACATCATCCTCGGAGATTCTGTACTACTTAGCTTCAAACACACTCTTTGAAACAGAGTCTCTGTGGATGGATTGACACTTCTGACACTATGATAGGGAGATATAGACAGTGACCAAGACAGATATGTTTCTTCCTTTACAATAAATCGATTGTCAATGTAAGGGAACAGAGAAACAACTAAACCCATGGAGAAGTTCATCTAAACTCGGCATTGTCTCTGCATTCTCCTGCTTGTTCACACAGGATGGCTCCGAAACATATGCATACTTGCTGCATTCCTTGTCATTGACCTTCGACTTAGGATTCCAAGTTTCTCTGACTGTCGACCTTAACAACTTGCATACTTGCAAGGATAAATCAGTATCAGATATATTTTGATTTCTTCTCAAGGCTAGACCTCAACATGAAGTGTTTCTCCAAGTGCAATGTCTTTAAAAGGAAGTTCTTTTAGAGCTTCGATGTAGCGTTGACTTCTTTGCAACTTCCTCTCCCAATATGACAATACCGATGATTCTTTTAGCCATATCAACACCGATGGTTACAGAGACCGTATTACCCTTTCTCTTCTATAATGATGCATGTTACTTGTGCATACTGTGACTATCAAAGACCCTAAGATCTCCGAAATGAACAAAAGCATCAATGTTTAATGCTCAACGTAGTAGAGGATTGATTAAGTCATAAGTAGTTCACAATCATTTGACTCGATAATTAGAAATGTTTCATTACGTTCAAGTGACTGTCTACTGCCTCTGTATCAGACCGAATTACTCTCTCGGTCTGAAACCTTGTTTGAACTAACCAAGATACCTAAAAAATCAGAGAGAAAATAACTAGAATAAACAGTAACAAGGAAAAATCAATGCTTTGATCTCTTGGGAGTCTGTGCATCGCCAACATCCAAAGAACCAACATCCCCACCTTCCTTCTCCATTTTCTTTCTCGTAAGTATCTTATTGATCTTGTGAAGTTCGTTGTTGAGCTTTTGGTCACGGTTCTGCTTCTTTGTCTTTCTACCATCTTGCATCTTTACCCCGAACTGGAATGCTGCTTTTGGCATCGCTTCCTTCTGCTCGTTGTATTTTTCCCATTCCTCTTCTGTCTCGAAATCCCATCGATGTAAACCTCCCTTTGCCTGTTTCATGTTCATCAAGACACACACACTGTAATGCTACTCATTCGCGACAAAAAGAAAAAGGAGATGTAGTTGAAGAGAGGCATACCTTTCCACCCATGTCCATTTTAGACAAATCAGCTTCTTCATCGCTACCGACAATCTCATGGTTGTACTCTTGGTAACCTGGGTAACACTCTGAATAAACCTCGGATACAAAAGTTGGGTCTTTCTCCCGTGCATCACTCTCCCTTAACTGTTGTAACCTTTGGTCATCACGCTTGAACACTGATCCTAAACCCCTATCTTTCTCTTCCTGAGACATAAGTTGAGGATCTAGTAATGTACCCGCTTCTGTTTGGATCTCGTAACCCTCCATTCCAGGTTGAAGGTATTGTTCCTCATATCCAATTTGCTCTGCATATTGATAATCCTGCCACTCTGGATACCCCGCAGCCAGTCCTTGAGTTTGCATTGGACCATATCCACTCTGAAAACACAAAACAAGAATAGAATATGTGACACCTAATAACATACCAATATTCAAAATTTGCAATCAGGGATAAAGATTCGTGAATAAAATTAACCAAGGATTACTTAGGGTGAACTGACCATATCTTGCCATTCTTGACCAGCCGATGGCTGCACTGGCCCATAAGCAGGCTCAGCGAAATAAGATACTTTCTCCTTATCTCTGGGAGATTCTTCCATATCCTCAGAAATAGGACTCTGCGTCACATCTTTACCAGGAACCGTATAGTCAACACCTTCACCAGCAAATATGTCATCATCCTCTGTCCTGGAAACAGGGGGTTCTTCTTCTTTCTTAATCAAGTCCATCTGATCAATCCCAGAGGGTAATGGTGGAGGAGGAGGCAAAACTTCCCTTTCACTCATTTTCCCCGAAGAACCATTTTCAATCTTGGATTGATTATTGTCTTCACCATAATCATTCGCAATAGTTGACATCCTTCCTGCATGTTGGAAAGTTGCACTGAATGTGATTGACGGAGCAAAAGAAGAAACCAAGTACATGAATAGTACGATAAAAAAGACAATAAAAACTTCTATTGCTAAGGACTCAGAACCCAGCCAATTTCTTAGTTTATATCACAATGTATGCTGATGTGAAACAAGATTTACAAAATTTACTGGCACCACAACAATACCACAGTAGAGATTATCAGAAATAATGTCACAGAAACATGCCAACATATATTTAGAGACCATAGCAAAGTATTTATAATGCAACTAACCACTAAGGGAATTCACAACCATACATCATTACTGGACATCATTAGATACTACTAGTAATGTGGTCGGAGACTAATGTTCTATTTACATTCTTGGCTCCAAATCGTATAACCAGAACTAACATATTTTGTGAAATTTTTTTTTTTTAACAATTTCAATGAAATAAATTTACTTGCATTTAGATGATACAAGGACCACTGATACTGAAAATTATTGTGACAGTGCAAGTGCAGCTATTAAAAGCACAAAACATATGATTCTACATCGAAAATGTAAAGTACCTTTACCATCTTTTTCTTTCTTTTTCTTCTTGAGAACTTTCCCCGATGATCCAAGGCGAAGATATGACATGATTTTAGCAATTCGATCTAGCACAGAACCATCAACATTGACTGTGACAAGTTCCTGTCAGAGAGATAAGAAAGAGCGATAGTGCCTGTTACTTAAACAGTTCCGGAAAAAATTGCAGCAGTGAACCAATTATAATTTTAACAAGTTTTCTGTCCATAAGTTTCTAAGCAATATAAGTTTTGGTTCAAGATTAGCTGAACAGAAAGATGAGCTGATTCTTGTCATTACTTGAGTCAGATATATGCCTTTACCAGAAGCCATGGCATATAATTCATATGTATTACATCAACACAGTAAAAAAAGAGGCTGCAGGGACCAGCAAAGTGGGCTTATTTCATTTGAATCACAATGATCATTCACATGTAACAACCACTGCATACAGTCCTATGATATCTCCAACATCAAGAAGATTATTGCAGCAAAGATTTTAAGTATTTGTACCTCGGGCTGTGGACAATCAGCTTTACTCCTATATAACGTGGTTGGTATGTCATGGCTATAGCCACCCTCCTAAGAAAGCAGCAAACCGAATTAAATGAGACTAGGGACGTTGATGAATTGTTTGAAATATCATTCGTAAGACTGCTGAATAAAATATTTTACTGTTTTTTCTCTTGCTACTGAATCTCTTTTTGAAAAGAAAAAGGATATGCTTCTTTAAGAAACCAGACATGAAAGACTAACTAAAATACTTGTCAACTGAACTTGTCTAGAAGATTTAAATTACCTAGATTACATTATATGATGATAATATTATTTAGAGAGTAATGCAAAGCAGCTAAACTTAGCTTCGTAAAATACTCCTGAGACACACGCATTCATAGAGACTAAAATGAAAAAAAATTATAATAATACTCAAAGAAGAATAGTGCAAGCACGATACACACAATATGTCTGAGTACTTCCTAGGTCAAGCAACGATGTAAGAGCATGTAACAGGATTGAATCTTCCAGAGAAAAAAAAAACAGAAGAAGTAAAAAAGCATTACCATATCATAGACAAATGTCATTCTACCAGGAAGGAACAACTCATTAGACTTGATGATAGTTTGTGGCTTGACAATCCATTTGTAAACTGACTGAAACAGATCAAAAACATTAGAACAATACATCGAGCATTATCTCATTTGCATAATTCAGAGAGAACTGCATACCTTTGCAGCTGTAGTACGGAAGGTAACTCGTTGATCTTCCTTAGGCGCACTGTCAGATGAAAACATATTTCACTTGAATCAAACTCACCAAACGAGTCAATAATCTACATACATCAATATTATAGCTAAACCAAAACCTACTTAGTCTTCCCACCATCATCTTCACCATCAGGTTTCTTAACGATTTCACTTCGTACTTTGTTCAACAGAGCATAATCCAACCCCTTAACCAAATGGGTATGTTCAACATCACCTGAAGATATATAAAAATGCAATATAGTTACCTCGAGGTAACCAAAAATTAAGATAAAAAAAACGTACTTGAACATTGTAAAACCTAATACTAACCTCCAAGATACTTGCTGTTCTCGATAGAGAGCTTAAGTGCATCAGCAGCACTATGAAAGGTACCCAAAAACAGAAATAATTAGAGGAAACAAATCAAATTTAAGAAAAATATACAATAGAGCAATCGGAATACAAGTGTTTACCGGAGATCGACAGCTCCAGGAGGAGCAACAGCGTGGAAAGAACCAAGTTCCGCTGGATCATAATCAGGATTTTGATTCTCCCTTCGTTCCTTGGCTCGGTCTCTGTACTTTGGATTGTCGGTTTCCTCTGCTTTCTCCTCCCTTCAGAATAAAAATGGTCACGAATTAAGATATTATACTCTGCTAATGTAAAATCCCTAGTTTTGCATAAATCGAAGATTACTGACCTCCGACGAGCAATTTTCTCCTTGTAATGAGATTTTGAGGAAGACATTTGAGTCGATAACACTTTTTGTCAAGAAAATTTGGATTGTACGAAGCTGTTTTTCTGAATTTCTGTTTGTTTTAAATTTTTTAGGGATTATAGTGTTCTTCGATATCAGAACTCAGGACGTTATTGGTGCAATCCGGTTTGCATTTGGTTTATAGACGAAAACCGAAATGCCATAATATTAAAAAGACTTCGATTTTTATTCAATTTTGAACCGACTATTAAACCGTAAATCTCTTACATTTTATCTTTTTGGGTCTGGAACCGTAAATCTCTTACATTTGATAAGTTTCCATCCAAACGGACACAATTTTGGTACGTTACAGGGAGGATTATCTATTTCCAACTCAGAAGTATCATATAATATCAAATCCACTTTAACTTTGACCGTCATTCTAATTGCACCCATAATGAAAGTTATAATTCTAATTCCACATTTAAGCTGGTTTTATGGTTTATTGTTTATTGATTTGCTAATTAAATCATTAATGAATCTTAACCCATCTGAAGCCCAATTTCAACCAAATTAAACTAAATCTGGAAAAGTCAATTTTTGTTTCACGACAACGAAAGATTAAGAAACCCTAATTTTCGAAACAACTGAAATTGTGATTGATTTTCATTTGTGAAGATGAAATCGAGTGAATATGCTCTACTCGACCCAAATTCGGAAACTATTGATGTCGTATCATAAGGTTGTGATGAAGAAAGAGGAGAATTTGAATGAGAAGGAGCATATGATCGAGAGAAGTATATAATGAGCAAAGCTATTGATTAATTAGCACGATTATGTCCTCAGTTTAATTGACATATATGGTTCAGTTTTAATGATATCAATTCATGATTTGGTGAAGTTTTAGTGATGCAGTAAACTGTTTCAGAAACAAAAGCTCCGATTAGAACAACAAAGATGACTTCAACAAAACTGACAAAAAAACTTAAACTTGATTTTTAACGGTGAAGATGGCTTCGATTTCGAAAAATTGACATAATAGATGATTAGTTTTCTTCGATTTTTCAATCTCAGAGTTCCTATTATTTCAGATGAAAAAATGACACGAGCACGTCGAGATTGTAGTACTCAGGTTTTTAATTTCGGTCAAACAATGGTTTTACTTGGTTTGTTTCCCTTGATTTCAGGTGGTTCAAAGGAAACCATTAAAACAAACACTAAACCAGCTCAGATGTGGAATTAGGATTATAATTTTTTTTATCCCAGGTGCAATTGGATTGAGGGTCAAAGTTGGGATGGATTTGATGCTATATGATAGTTTTAAGGAAGAAATAGATTGTTCTCCCTATCTTCTATCTTATTATATTAGTCGGGAGTTAGGCACATTAATCAAATTGTTGTATACTTGACATGAGTCAAGTGCCTCATCAAATACCAACATGAGTCATATAGTTTTCACTAATCACTTGTATAGATGTCAATTTTACATTATATATATATAGACCTCATTATAAACTAGTATATATGTGCATTCATGTGTAATTTATTTGGTACAAGAAGTGAGAAAAAGATCATTACAGTTACTCTACTCTTCTTCGTGTCCCTCTCTCCATATTTCTGTGACAGCAAATATTATAGAGAATATTATATTTCGATATATAAAATATCTAATATATTTATAAGATGTTATCAACACAATGTGTCTATATCAAAAAAATGTTAGATTTAACTTAAGTCTAATTTTATTTTATTATAATGGGTGACTCGATCCTCATATATATATTAAATTTTTTTTTGGTTAAAATCACGATTTCATTTAAATCAAAAGCAGACGGTAGGTAAGAACATTAAAGAGTGTTTTGCTAGAAGATCAGCTTCTCTATTCCTATCTTTGCTCACGAAATTAAAAGAGATAAAAATGAAATCCCTAGCCAAAGTTAGGATATCTACAACTATGCCATAGAGCGATTTCGAAGAAAGATGGTCGGTAATTGATTTGATAAGTTGCTGAGAGTCGGAGAAGACAACAATCTTTCTGATTTGTAGAGAATTAGCCTTTGAGAGCAGATCCCTGAGGGTAATTCCTTCCGCCACGAGAGGTGATTCCATATGTGAGTATCGAATGGAACCTTTTGCAATCTCCCCTTCTTTTTGGTATGTGATTAACCACCCTCCGTCTGCACACAGAGGAGTTCTCCAAGCTCCATTTGAGAAACCCTTCAGGGCATCAGAGGGGAGATACATTGATTGGTTTGTAGAAGATCTGGTCTCAGTTACAGGTGGCGGCTCTTGTGCCGAAATCCACTCTCTTGCATTCCCAATTGCTCGGACCACTACATCACTCGGTGAAGCATATGTATCTGTGAAGAGTAGATTGTTTCGGGCTGTCCAGATGGCCTAGAGAATCTAGGGGGTGAGAGGTCCGTATAGTAATCCCACAAGAGGTAAGTGCATTGTTCTGCTTCCTCTTCAATTATCTCCATTATGGAATGAAAAGTTCTGTGTCTGAAACTTGCATGAAAAGGAGATAGATTCCAGACATCTTTTGCAGACTTACAACGGATAAAAATGTGTTCAGTAGTTTCTTCTTCATTGCATCTGCAGCATAGGCCAGAATGGATAACTTTTCCTTTCATGAGATTTGCACTTGTGGGGAGCGTTTTCCTCATCAATTTCCAAAGGAACATCCTTAGTTTTGGGGAGACTTTGCTCTGCCAAATTTTTTTATTCTAGTTGCAGCTTTGGCTGTAGGGTCCGAGACACTAGAGTGATAGCCTGATTTTGTGGAATAAATCCCTGTTTCCATTGGTAACCAACTGTACTTGTCATTTGCTCCAAGATGGCTTGTTTGTAGTTTGAGAATATCCTGCTCGTGGTGATGGATTATCTCCCAGATTCTCTCCAAGTCCATCGTGCTTTTCCTTCAAAAAATATGTCACTTACTTTGAGATTTTCATGATATCTTCTTGCAGGTCCCAGAGGTCGTGTAGGGGTTGATGTAGATAACCATGGATCCTTCCAAAGGTAAGTAGATTGGTCATCTCCAATGAGATTTCCCAGATTTTACTTTAGAAGATTCTTTCCTATCATAATGCATCTCCAGCCATGGGAGACTGAGCCTCCGCCTTTGCTCTCTAGTAGCTCAGAGTGTTTTCCATACTTTCCTTTATAGACTCCAGGCAACAGACACTTTGGGTTAGTTGATATTCTCCAAATTTGCTTTGCCAAAAGTGTCGTGTTGAATTTTTTGAAGTCTCGGAATCCTAGATCCCCGATAGCTTTTCTTTATTCCATTAAATCCCATGCTACCCAGCTTATTTTCCTTGTTTCAGCACTTGAGTCCCACCAAAACCAGGTTAAGACTGATTGGATGTTGCTAATGAGGCCATCTGGGAGTTTGAAGCAGCTCATTGCATAAATGGGAATGGCTGTTAAAACTGATTGAAGCATTGTGAGTTTTCCTGCAAGAGAGAGTCTTTTAGTTGCCTAGTTGCGGGCTCTGTTTTTTATCATGTCAATAATGGATCTGAAGAGGTCTTTCTTCTGCCTTCCAAAAGCCTCCAGTAGTCCAAGGTATTTGCCCAATCCACCAATTTTTTGAATATTTAAAGCATGTTTTACTCTGTTTTGAGTTTTAGTTGGTGTCTTTTTGCTAAAGATAACCCCTGATTTTGCCTTATTTATGGTCTGTCTCAATGCTAACTCATACTCCGACAGGATTATAACTAGAGAGCTGACACTTTCCGGGTTTGTTTTGCAGAAAAATAATCGTCGGCAAACAAAAGGTGGTTTACGCAGGGACTATCGCTAGCGACTCGAATACCTTCTAAGGAGCCATCTCGGAGGGCATTGGAACATAGACCCGATAAAACCGAGCTACATAAGATGAAAATGTAGGGGGATAGGGGATCCCCTTGTCTAAATCCCCTTGATGGTATGATTGCTCCCTTTGCTGTCCCATTTATTAGAATTGAATAAGACACCATAGTCACACACTTCATTATCCAAGTTGTCCAAATAGCATTAAAACCGAGTCTCTCTAGTATCAGCTATATAAAGTCTTATTCAACCCGGTCGTAGGCCTTAATCATGTCGGTTTTTATGGCCATTGATGTGTGTTTTTCTGCTGTGGAGGTTTTCAGGTAGTGCAGGACTTCATGAGTAATAAGGACATTGTCTGAGATTGCTCATCCTGGAGTAATGGCAGATTGATTCTCCGGGATAAGAGAATCCAGGATCGATTTGAGCCTCCTGCTAAGTACTTTTGATATTACCTTATAGTGGATGTTGCACAAAGAAATTAGGCGATAATTTGCCACTTTCTTGGGGTTTTCCACATTGGGGATTAATTGGATGTGAGTTGATATAATACCCTCTGGTAGGTTTCCATCGATAAAGAAGTTTTGAATTTCCTTTGTCAGGTCTGTTCTGATTATCTTCCAGTTTGCTTGGTAGAAACCAGCAAAGAAACCGTCAGGTCCCTGTGCCTTATCTAGGTGGATATCAAAAACCACCGCCCTAATTTCCTCATCACTTACAGCCTTTGTAAGTTCCACATTCATCGCCTCAGAGACTATAGGGTTGAGAGCTATATGAACGATATCAGATCAATCTGCATTTTCCTTTTTGAAAAGCTTGTTAAAGTATTCAAAGATAACTGAAATGATTTCATCCTCCTAGTAGTAGGCAGAACCCGTCTCATCTTCGATCATCGAGAAACGGTTTATTGCTCGTCGACTCCGAGTAACTGCATACAAAAAGCAGTAACCAAAGGGTTCCACTAAGTTGTCTCCAGAAGCTTTCCTCTTCCTTGTAAGTTTCCTTTAAACTTTCATTTAATTCTTTAATTCTCTCCTCTTTGTCAGCTGGGTTTGCCATAAGGATATCAAGTTCTCTCTTCTTTTTTTCCACATCATGTTGGTTAAATAACTATTTTTTCGCTTCCAGTTTATTACTGTATCTCGACAACTAGAGGTTCGCTTACTGATTGGGGCATTTTTATCGGAATTCCATATTATAGCAATGAGTTCTTTTACTTTCGGGTTCTTATTAAGCTGTCTATTGTACCTAAACATGCCTTTTCGCTTGTCCTTGAAAGGTGAACATACTGTGAGGATTGGACGGTGGTCTGACCCCTCAAAACACAGATACTCACAATAGGTGGAGGGATAGGATTCAGCCCAATAGTTGTTCGCCATGGTCCTGTCAAATTTGCCCTTTATAAAGTGTTGATGCCTATAACCCCTCCATGAAAAGCAATCCCCGGTGAACTTAAGGTCGAAAAAATCATTTTGCAGCACAATGTTTGTCTAAATTCAAAGAAAGAGGCTTCCGCACACAAAGGGCCTCCACTTTTCTCGTCGTTGCTCAATATTTCATTAAAATCACCTGTTAGAAGCCAAGGTGAGTCTATAGCTTCGGCTATTGCACTCAGTCTGTTCCATACTTCTTTCCTTTTTGATGTGTTTGGCTCCCTGTACATGAAAGTAGTAAAGAAACTTTTCCATGCATACTTGATTTGGACATCAATGAAATTGTGTTCTACATCTAGTATTGTGGCATCAAGGTCTTTTTTCCATAGTAAAGCCATAAGGTGGGATAGTTTTGGTGCAATCATAACCCAACAAACTAACAAGTTGAGAGATGACCGCATTGGGGTTTTTGGTTTCAAAGAGAAATAAGAAGTCCGGGTAGAAATTTCGTTGAATATCTCTCAACCGTTAAACTTTCAAGGGGTTCCCTAACCTTTGACAGTTCCAACTCACCAAAGTTAAGGGGGCAGATCAGATGGAGTATGAAAATCCATTCATTTTTTTTAGAGACGAGAGGAACACTTTTGTTTGAGGTGCTTTAGATGTTTTTAAGTTCTCCTTAGTTCGAGGGAAGTTTCGGTATTTCTTGATGTTGAAACTTTTCCCACATTTCCACTTGGTGAGATAAAGTTACTCAATATATTTATTTTTTTGGAAGATGCTCCCTGTAGGATGCTAGGACTCGCATATCCTTTGTGTCGGATGGGTGGCTTCCCCACTTTCCTTTTCGGAGTTGTACGCTTTTGACCATGGTTTTCTGTAGTCATGGTATGAATTGCCACAGTTGAAGAGCCAAGTCTGTTGAAAATGGGGCTTCTAGATGTAGCCTTTCCCTAGAGAGATTAAGATCAGTTGCTATCACATCATTCATTTGTATATCATCATCACCTATAGGTCCAAGCCTACTGAATACTGGGCTCCTGCCACTTAAAGCTTTTTCACAGGGCGAGATTAGTGCCGTTAGCTATGAGGTTGCCATCTCAAGAGCTACTTCTTCAATTCTCCAGAGCGGTGAACTTGTTTTATTCTTTCTTTACGCACTACAATTTCTTTAGGGTTATCACTTATGGCATACTGAACCATAACATCTTGTAGGTTTTTACGTGCAGTCTTCACAACCTCCTCACGGATCCTTTGTGTTGCTATAAGTTCCTTACTCTGGTTTACTTAGCCATGGGAGCTGGAAGGATCGGTTTCAAACCGCTGGGGAGCTGTAGATGAGACAAATGCATTGTGACAGGTCTTCCCTGCAAACTTCTCTCCATCTTAATTCAGATGCTCTATCAAGTGTTCTGTACCTAGAGCCACAGGATTCCGAACGTAGGCCGTTGGCAGTGTTTCTGTTATACGGGTCATATCGCCTTGAGAGGTGGCTTCCCGTCTCCTTGTATAAGTTGTTGCGGGTGTGTGGGTTGTATCTAGTGTACCCTCCAGTTAGTTCATTTGTGTTTCTACTAGGAGCTCTTTCTCTTCGAGTTTCTCTATCCGCTGGGGGTTTAGTTCTTTATGGTGAGGGTTTCATTTTCCTAAGTTCAGGGCAGTCACATACTTCTTGGTCCAAACATGAGCAGTGGAAGCAGTATTTCCAAGTCTTTCGTACACCAAGTGGGCTGTGATTTCTTCACCACTTGGGAGAACTACAATAGATTTCATAATGACGGGTAGTAGTCCATTGATATGAACCCGCATTCTTGCGGATGAAGGGGTTATATCCAGCTCCTCTACATATCTGATGTCTTCACTGATTATCCTGATAGTGTGTTTTGTCCATAAGTGGAGAGGGAGACTCTGAACTTTGATCCAGAACGGGATCTGAGAAGGGAAATCATGTGAGGTTGAAGGCTTCCATTTCTCCAGAATTATCATCCACTTTGCAAAGTGGTAGGATTGGTTTCTTAGAATAGAGTACATATCTTCTTCATTTGTAAACTGAAAGTGGAAGAGACCTTGGCCCATATTCGAGCCTATGGGTTTAGCACTAGTTTTACAGAGTTTAGAGATAAATGAGATCATTGACCAACCCCGTTGAGCCTTGGGGTTGGTCAATCTTCCAATAAGGGTCACAGCATGCTGCTTGAGGAGTATGAGGTTCTCCGGTTCTAAGATAGTTACACGGGCTGAGCGAGGTGGTTCCGGTTTAAACATGGGGTCTTTCCCTTTAGTGATATTTGACCCGCCGTTAGCCATATAGGAAGCATGGAGTCACAACGATGATTACAAGTGATCAAAAGTACTGATTTGAGCCCACGTAAGGCGAGCTTTTCTTATGTTCTTCCCAACCAGTGAGAGATAGATCTAGAGTAAGTTCACGAAAAGGCTTTGCGAGACAAAACGAGCTTGTCGGATATACTTCAGGGACACACGGTGGTGCAGAAGGTGTTAAAAGTTGTCGGAGAAATCTTCGAAAACCTATTTCTGGTATTAAAACATTCTTTAAATAGATAAAAACCATGTAGGAGAGAAACCATTACCGCCCAGTTTTTGAAAAGCTTTTCCAAAAGAAGTCAAAACCAGTTAGGAGCCATACTCTCTTGGAAATTGTGCCCGAGAGAAAAGTTGAAAGTAGTTTACTATTCGTTCTTTTATATATATATATTAAATATTTAAATTTAATTTATATGCCGTTACAATGCCCATTTTAAATTTAAGTTCATATATTATTATAATAGTCGGGTTGCTGCCTCTATAAGAGTGATTCGCTCTCCACACATATTCGGGCTAATAGGCGCTGCCTTCCCCGAATCAATTGTTAGAAGCACTATATCTTCATGATAAGGATCATATGGTAGACTGTCTCTCCTCATATCAATGTTTTTAAATGTCTAGAAGAAATTAATGAAAATGTTCTAGAAGAACAATAAAAAATAAATTTTGTCTAGAAGAAAAAATATTTTAAATTATTGTTTTTATTTATTTTATGCCAGTTTTGAAATATTATCATGAATTTTAACTTGACATTAAATTGAATTACCACCAAATTTATAATAAATAAATTGATATATTCAGTTTATCATGTAAAATATGGCTAAATTTGAGATCGATGCCTTGGATATCTCTGGAAATAATTACATGAGATGAGCAGTATTAGCAATGATACATTTTACAAGGAAGATAGCTCCTTGATACCATCCATAGGTTGAAAACGACTTTTGATGAGAAAATGAAAATGCCATGATATTTCTATTCCACCATATCCATGCTGGTTTAAAATACGAATACATAACAAAAGAAGATCATGCAGATCATTGGTAATTACTCAAAGATATTTGATCACTAGAAACATGTGATCTTACCAAAAGCGAAACAGGAGTGGTTGAACCTCCGGTTCCATGATTACAAAAGTGTTAGTGAATATAATTCCGCTCTATTCGGAATCACTTCCATGATAACATTATGTGGAGAGAAGAAAAGTGATTATGATATGACTGAGAAAACTCTCCAAACATTTCATCCTGGAAATGTAATCCTGCAGCAACAATATCGTGCTAATCGATACACAAAGTATTCACAATTGATGCAAGTTCATTTATTGGCAGAACATAATAATGAACTTGTAATGCTAAACCATACATCTCGTCCTACTAGATCAGCCTCATTCCCAAAAATGAATGTGGCGTCATCCAATTATGATGATTGGAATGAACATGGACGCGGTCGAGGTAATTACCATGGTCACAGACGAGCAGGATATGGATGTGGACATGAAAAAACAAGAAATTTCATCAATAATGAAAGAAATAGTAAAAGGTTTAAAGGGAATGACGTTGGTCAGAAAAAGCAACGTGAGAACTGTTGCTACAGATGTGGCATGAAAGGACATTGGGTGCATACATGTCGTACGCCAAAGCATTTAGCCGATCTTTATAAAGAATCACAAAAGAGAAAAGAAAAACAAAGTGAAACCAACTTCACTTATAGTTGATCTTGAGAATATCAACAAAAATCAAGATAACTAAAATCTTCTTGAAGAAAATAATATAACATAACAATTGTTTGTTTTGTTTTTCTTTTGTTATGTAAAATAGTTCTTGTTATAATAAAAACCTTTTAGGACATCGTGGTTCAGTCATGATGCAAAAATAGTGGAAAATTCAAACGGGAGAACTTTTATGTAAAGCTTGTTCTCTTGGAAAATTAATAACTTGCCCATCACCAGCTAAAGTTGGGAATAAATCTCCAGTATTCTTAGAAATAATACATGGTGATATATGTGGGTCTATCCACCGACAATGTGGGTCATTTAAATACTTTATGGTATTAATCGACGCATCTAGTAGATGGTTATATGTGTCTATTACGCACACAAAATATGGCTTTCACGAAATTCATTGCCCAAATAACCAGGTTGAGAGCACAATTTACTGATTATACAATAAAGAAAGTAAGGCTTGATAACGCTCATGAATTCAGTTCACAAGCCTTCAATGACTACTATATGTCATTAGGAAATGATGTGGAATAGCCAGTCCTGCATGTTCACACACAAAATGGCATGGCTGAATTTTTGATCAAACAGTTACAAATTATTGCTAAACCATTAATAATGAGAACAAGTCTCCCAATTTCAATATGGGGTCATGCAATTTTGCATGCTGCGGCACTAATTCGAATAAGGTCGAGTGCATATCATAAATACTTCCCATCATAATTAACATCTGGCCAGAAGCCATATATATCTCATCTCTGTATTTTTGGGTGTGCGGTTTATGTCGCCATATCACCATCACAAAGAACAAAAATGGGACCACAAATGAGATTGAGAGTATATATTGGGTATACATCACCAGGTGTAATTTGGTATAGGAACCATAAACTGGTGATATGTTTCCGGCACGATTTGTCGATTGCCATTTTAATGAAGATGAATTTCCAGTATTAGGGGGAGGAACTACAAAATATCCAAAAGACATTACATGGTGCATATCGTCGTCATCGCACCTTGGTCCCCCTACGAAACAATGTGAACTAGAAAGTTCTTAAAATTGTGCATTTACAAAATATGGCAAAACAGATACCAGATGCGTTCACCGACACAAAAAAGTGAGATTATGTATGTTTATAGAATTAAAATGATACCATATATGTTTATAGAAGAAGAATGATATAAACAAAGAGATTACGTAGGAGGTGGGTTTGAAAATCAGGTAAAAGAAGTTGGAAGAAGTGTGGATTTTAGGGAGAGTATGAGTGATGCATTCATCATCTTCATTACTTTAATAGCTTCACAGCTATTCGTAAAACTATACATAAAGAAATATTATTTGTCTCTTTAGCTGCTAAGTTTTATGTTCTAACACACTCTATTTATTCTATTTCACAATTAGAATTCCTCAATTTTACAAAAAAAGTGTCATATGACAATTTATTACAAAAATATATTTTTTTTTTTGAAAAAAGAAGACAGTATGTGTGAGCAATTTTAAAAACGAAGAAGTCACCTACTCTAAGATCATGTGTCTCCACAAACTTATTCTAACCTTCAGTGAGGCTATTGACATGTATCTTCACTTCTCATCTTCTTTCTGATGCATCTAATCTCTAATATACATTCTTGCCCTCATGTTTTTTATCAATGTGCTTGGAGAAGAACGTCACAAGAATTTTCTAGTAACATATCACAAACAAAGTTATGAGACCATATATGTTTGTAGAAGAAGAAAGACATAAACAGGGAGATTACGTACAAGGTGGCTTTGAAAATCAGGTAAAAGAAGTTGGAAGAAATGTGGATTTTTGGGAGAGAATGAGTGATGACGTCATAATTTCCATTACTTCAATAGTTTTACAGCCATTTATAAGTATATATATAAAGAAATATTGTTTGCCTCTTTAGCTTCTAAGTTTTACGTCCAAACACACTCTACTTATTCTATTTTACAATTAAAATCCCTCAATTTTCCCAAAAGTGTCATCTAACAATTTTTAATACAAAATAAAAAAAAAACAAGGAAGACGATATGGGTAAGGTATTTTGAAAACGAGGAAGTCACCGACTCGAAGATCATGTGTCTCCTCGAATTCCTTCCAACCTTCGGTGAGTCTATTGCCCTATATATTATCTTCTCATCTTACTTCCAACGTATCTAATCTAAAATATACATTCTTTCCCTCTTCCCTCCATGTGCTTGGAGAAGAATATCACAAGAATTTTCTACTAACAGACCACAAACAAAGTTATGAGACCATATATATTTACAATACAAGTACGATATAAATGGAGAGATTACGTAGGAGGTGGCTTTGAAAGTCAGGTAGAAGAAGTTGGAAGAAGTGTGGATTTTTGGGAGAGAATGAGTGATGCATTCATTAATCTCCATTACTTCAATAGTTTCACAACTATTCGTAAAACTATATATAACGAAATATTGTTTGTCTCTTTAGCTTCTAAGCTTTATGTTCTAACACACTCAACTTATTCTATTTCACAATTGAAGTTCCTTAATTTATAAAAAAGCGTCATCTAACAGTTTTATTAAAAAATAACATTTTAAAAAACGAGTAATATGGTATGTGAGAGCTATTTTTAAAACGAGGATGTCACCTACTCGTAGATAATGTGTCTCCACAAACTCCTTCCAACCTTCAGTGAGCTTATTGTCCAATATCTTCACTTCTCATCTTATTTCAAACGCATATAATCTAAAATGTATAGTCTTACCCTCATGTTTTTCATCGATGTGCTTGGAGAAGGACATCACAAGAATTTTCTATTAATAGACCCTAAACAAACATATGAGACCATTTATATTTATAGAAGAAGAAAGACATAAATAGAGAGATTTCGTATGAGGTGGCTTTGAAGATCAGGTAGAATAGATTGGAAGAAGTGTGATATATTAGGAGAGAATGATTGATGCTTTCATCATTTTCATTACTTCAATAGTTTCACAACTATTCGTAAAACTATACATAAAGAAATATTGTTTGTCTCTTAAGCTTCTAAGTTTTATATTCTAATACATTCAACTTATTTTATTTTACAATTAAAGTCCCTTAATTTTTCAAAAGTGTATCATCTAACACTTTTTTATAAAAAATATTTTTTTTAAAATGAGGAAGATAATATGTGTGAGAAAATTTGATAACGAGGAAGTCACATATTCGAAGATTACGTGTCTCCACAAACTTCTTCCAACCTTTGGTAGATCTATTTCCCTATATATTCATTTCTCATCTTATTTTCACCGCATATGATCTAAAATATACAATCTTGCCCTCATGTTTTCTTTCGAAGTTCTTGGAGAAGAACCTCATATTAACGTTTGGGCAAAACTGTATATTTTAGATTATATGCATTGAAAATAAGATGAGAAGATAATATATAGGGCAATAGATTCACAAAAGGCTGGAAGAAGTTTGTGGAGACACATGATCTTCGAGTATGCGACATCCTTGTTTTCAAAATTGTTCACCCATACCATCTTCCTTGTTTTCTTATTATTTTGTATAAAAATTATTTGATGACACTTTTTTGAAAAATTGAGAGACTTTAATTGTGAAATATAACAAGTAGAGTGTGTGTTAGGGCATAAAGCTTAGAAGCTAAGAGCTAAGAGCTAAATGTTCATCAATTTATGACACACCTCTTCCTCCTTAATAGCTTCATTGTGTGGAACATCTTTTCTTCCGAAGACATAAGGCTCATTCCTCCGTAGACCTTTCTGAGTTGGAGTGCTTTAGACATAAAAAAAAAAAAAAGTAATAGGGGAAATATTAGTTATATACTAGGTGAGAGCCTGTTCGTAAATATATATAAGTTGGGCGGCTTCAATATTTCCGTAGATCGCATATTTAGAAATGGATTTGGGTTACAATTGATAAGCTCTTTGTGACAATCTAGTAATTGGAATCTATCGGAAATGAGGTAACGAAACATTTGGTGTGAGCTATATATTGTTTTTTTTTTCGTTACATTAAAATGGATGATTTATAAATTTAGTTTGACGCTCCAAAATTATATTTCATGAGAGTTGAGAAGTAAATACATTTTAGAGCAAGTTTAAATATATGTAAGTTACATTTTTTTTGTCAACATTCGAGCATTTAATATTTTAATTAATATATTAGTAATATAGTTAAATGTGTTTGAAATCCTTTAGTTACAGTTTTTTTAGGTTACATATTTAAAATTAAGCCAGAATTGAATACATTTAAGAGAGAATTTGAAGAGAAGAAGTTATAGAATGGAGGAGGAGTAATGATGTAATACAATGAGATTTATGATTTTTCGAAAGTCTTATTGTAAATACGTTTAAGAGAAATAAAACTTTGCCAAATGTGACGTTGGTAATTAAAATTTAAACCCATTGGATATCTACTTCTTCATCACATTTTCCCTTTTAGTAACTATTGGTACAACATTAAAATTCATAAAGTGCATGGTTCCAACGTTAATGGGTGACCATAACGAATCATATTTCCATATATACTGTGATAGTGAAAAACATGAGAAATTTTCTTGTTCTCTTGCATTTAGGACACTTTTACAAATTTAACTATACTAATTAATATTTTAATTATATGTTGTTGTTTTTTTGGTCGAATTAATTAAATGTTGTTTTTAAGTACTGGTTAGTCTTGCACATCTGAAATACATTTCGTAGGAACTTGATTAATTTGATTGTCAATTGTGGTCTAATGTTGACAAATAAAAAAAGTATTGGTTAGTCTTAAAAATGATACGTTATCTAAATTAGTCTTAAAAATGATATGTTATCTAAATTAGTCTTAAAAATAGTTGAGACGTTTTTAGTAAGAATGTGTGTTTTGGGAGTTTAGGTTTGAATTAATGCAAGAATTGATTATGAACTTAGTAAACTATAATTTTTGTTGGTGTTACCTTTGACTAATATATTTTTAAGACGTAATTTTTGTTTGCAATCTTATATTAAAATTCGATCAAATGCAGATAGATTAGACTTAGACGTTAGTACGTGGAGAAAGCTTGAAGTTCAAATGGGATCATGATCATTAAGGTAATTATTCACCGAAGATGCACATAATCATGCTTCTATATATATATTTGATTATGGAAAAGAGGTGAACATTTGGTATGAGAACTGGATTCCAGCTGGTAAGACAATAGCTCCTGTAGGCCCTGCAACAGAATCGACGAGTAAACTCAGGGTCAGTGATCTCATTAAACCAAATACTGCAGAATGGGATAAGGAAAGGATCCTCCTCATCCTCCCACACCATGATAGTGAGATCTTCTGCATAAAACCAAGTCATCTAGGCTTCAAAGACAAAAGAATTTGGCTGAGTCAAGGGAATGGAGATTACTCCACTAAAAGTGGTTATTATAGAGCCATGGATTTACTAGAGTCAGATTCTCCCTCAAGAAATTCGAATGCTAATCAACAAACAAATTAAATTAGTGAAGTCTGGTCTCAACCCCTACCTCCTAAAATTCAAGTCTTCATCTGGAAATTGCTGTCCAATACACTGCCTACGGGAGAGAATCTTGCTAAGAGAAGCCTCGACCTCCACAAATCCTGCAAAAGGTGCATGTGTTTGGAGTCGACGGAACATATCCTTTTTCACTGCCCAAGTGCCAAACAAATTTGGCAATCCAACTTATTCTTTCAAGTCATTCATATCAATGAAGAGGTGAAATTCTCAGATGTTTGGAAGGTTTTAGCTAAACTCCGATGTCTCCCTCCTCTTGGAATCACTGCTACACCTCTATCTGCCTGGATTCAGTGGCAAATTAGGAAATCAAGGAATAGCTTAATCTTTAAAGGTGTAAAATGGGATGCCAAGGAAATCCTGGATCGAGCCATCGTGAATGCAAGAGACACTATTGATAATTTAGTAACATAATTTAGTAAGGAAAAATAGTACCTTAGGATTAAGAAAGTAGAATCAGCTGTTAAAATATATATACTTGAGTATATATGAAGAATTAATCTTCTAAATTTGAATGTGAAGTTTGGATAAATTTAATTGGTTGATATTATCTAATATTAGTATGCAAATTTCTTAAAAGACTCTAATAACTTTTTGGTGGATAATATTTTAATAATAGAATTCGTAATCAAATTTAAAAATAAGAAAGATATTATAAAACTAACCATAATCCTTACTGAAAACTGGGAATTATGATAATTTGTTTATATCTGTATTATTCTATTTATATTGAAACTTTTAACCACTATATAACAGAATTTCGATGAACATAATAATAAAAATTTGATGATAATTACCATCCACTAAATAGATTATAGAGGATCAAAAGTAAAAACAAACAAAACAAAATATAGTTATAAGTAAAATTGAGAGAAACAAAAAAAACATATTAAAGTAAATAAAAAATAATTAAAATAACTAATAAGTAAAATCTATGTGAGAAGTATGAGTTGCCAAAATTCATCATCCCATAAGCAAATTCTGCACACGATTTTAATGTTAATGTCTCCATCTTCTTCTTCATCGGAACATGAACAACTGTCTTTGACATATGAATTCATCAAATCCCAATAAATCATTGGACTGAGAGGTGCAATAACAGGGATAATTCTACCCCAAACACTATCAATATTATGATAAGTCTCCAATAACGTAGGCATGATAAAAGTAGATAATAGATCATAACCCAATTGTTTTGATGTTCCACCAATACATAATAGAAAGAGACCATAAATGAACTTAGCATCGATAATACCTTTATTAGAAGCTTCATGTAATAACTTGAGTCCTTCTTCTTTATCTTCCAAATAAAAGAACCAAATTATACTCAATCTATAGATAGTTTTAGGATGACCAATATCTCTCAAGTTCTCATACTTCTTCAATTGCTTACTTGAATAAAATTTATAGGGACCAAATTCAATTTCTTGTAAAGAAAGTTTCATCAATACATGACTTTGATCACATAACTGACGAAATAGTTTTGAAACCAATCTTAAGTTAAGAAAAGAATACAAAGATGATGAAATACAAAAAATGACAATTAAGTCAAGAAGTTCATTGGGTAGTAGACTCAAAGAATACAACATTATGCTAAAAAAATATATTAGAGTCAATAGAAAGGAAAAAATGATGTTTCATGGAAGGAATAATATGTCGTATATATAGACTTATGGGATTAATAGTATTTTTAATTTGTAAAAGGAATATTCTTCATATCTATAACCATAATCAGAAAAATAAATTTTTTTTATGGTTGCTAAAGTTTTCAAGTTTTTTTTTTTTTTCAGTTTTCGATGAAGAATTCAAAATTTAAAAATCTAACACGAAAATACTATAGCTAACTATTGTTTAATCAATTCTAAAATTATTGACTCATACCAATTTAAACATTTCCTTTAAATCAAAATTTTTTGATTTACATTTATTGGTAACCGATGAAAATGATTAAGTGGTCAGAAAAAGTTTAAATTAAAAAATCAAATCATTAAAAGAATATATAATCTGATTAGTGGATAATACTGGTTACTACATACTCCCTATGTATCATAATAGATGATGTTTAAGGTGTTTACACATAAATTAAAGAATTATTTAATTTTTGATTTTTCCAACTAAAAATATTGTTTTCCAATATATTTAATAATCATTTAACCAATAAGAAATCAATCTGCGGAATATAAATACTCAAAATACGTAAAAATCTAATTAATTTTACATTGAAAGTTGAAAACATTAAATAATTTGATACAAATTTTTTTCTCTAAAACATCATTTAAAATGAAATGGATGGAGTACATATTTAGCAGTTACAGAAAAATAAATTTGTCACGATCTTCCATTTTAGAAAAAACCACCATTGTTGCATTGTACAAAGGAAACTACTCTCAGATTTCAAAATTTGTTGCTTAGAAGGAAAAGAAAAAGGTTAGAATTCTAAACTGAAATTATAATTGTTATTAGTATTCTTTTACATACGATTAATATAAAACAATTTCAAAAAAAAAAATTGTTTTCGTAGATTGAAAAACATATTGATTCACAAACTATAACAAATTATGCTATGAATTTGTGTAAGTAAGTGGTTTTTAAAATATATTTTATAACTATATTGGTATAAACTAACTAAGATATAAATGGTATAGATTCGATTTTGATATTCATAGTTTAAAAAGACAAAGACAACAAAGTAATTGTTGATATAACTTCAAATTTGATGTTAATAATATAAAACAAAACTATATAACTTCAATTTTGATAATAAGAAAAATATCGTTGATATAACTTCAAAGATGATGTTAATAACAAAAAATAACTTTGCTATAAAATAGTCTTCCGTTTATAAATATTACTTAAAATAAAGAAAATTTTTTAAACAACAACTTTCAAATATTGTCTATACAATAATGATCATGAATCTTATGCTTTCCAGCAAAACAATTACTGTGGAATTATGGATTTCACTTCATTACCAGAAGGAATCATACTCGACATTCTTTGTCGATGTGCAAATGATGGTATTGATACAATACTTAATGTAAGAATGGTGTCTCAATTTTTCGGCAAATGTGCGACAATGATGAAGTGCTTAAGAATATATCCCTAGAAGATGTACCGTTCTATCCGTTTAAATGGAACCCAGAGGTAACAGAAAACTTCTACAAAAGGTTATATCAATCGGGTAATCAAGAAGCAATGTATAATATAGGGGTAAGGAACTTTTTCCATAATGGATTGCTTTTAGACGGAATGGATAAGTTACTCGAAGCTAGCAATAAAGGGATAAGGCAAGCATCATTGGTTTTTGGATTGATATCGGTATGTCTTGGAGGAACTTTTAAAGTGAGAGGTTACAACATTTTGAAACGTCTAGAGAGACCAACAGTAGGTTTAACATTGAGGTTAGTTAGAAATGTTAAAGAAAATGTAATGGATGGACCAACAAATCTACGTTGGTTTGGAAGGCAAACTTTGATTCATTTCGGGAAAGTGTATCCAAGAGAAGAATGTACATGCAATGGAGAGCATCTACCGGTTTTCCCAGAATTCGAAGATTGGAACTTTAGGGATGATGACGACGATATACCTTTATCAATAGCATGTAACGTATGCTTATGGGAGTACGAATTTTGAAAGATGTTTGTGCAAGATTAGATATATGTTAAAATGTTATAATTAAAGTAGAAATGGTTATAATATGCATTCATATATTTTGTGTAATAGATTGTACGTTCTTACGTATTTTAAGATCTTCATACTACCATAATTATTTAAAATTATAATAAAATTAATAATACGGAAATTTTGTTCCTCATTTAAGAAAAACAAATGTCTTTCTCTTGATTCAGCTTTTTCTTTTGGGCTGTCAAGTTGTGATGCAAATGGAAATAGAGTCATACTTTGTCTCATTAATGAGAAGAAAAAAGGATACAGCCTGATCTTATGCGGTCAAGTTCTCCATTGAAGATGATTTAATGGACCATATTTGTCTTATACAATTGTCTGCATGGGACCGTTCAACCCACCATCCCATTTAGCTAGAAAATTATTTACTTAATAACTTCAATTTCCTTGTTTATTTCTTCTCCTGTATCTGTAGAGAAAAAGGAAATTTGTGTATAAATAGAGAAATATTGTTGTTTCCGAAACCTTCATATCCTTTCATATCCCCTTTCAAATTTTCAAAATTTTTTATAGTTTTGTTATGAGAGTATATGCTTTACCTTTTAAATTGAGTGGGTTAGATGCTCGTCATCTATTTAGAAAGTTAAAACAAAGAAAGAAAACAAAGTAGAATGTCAATTAATATAATAAAAAAACTATAGAAAGTTAAAACAAACAAAGAAAATAAATACAATCAAATTATGTAATATAAAAATATAAAAATTGCTGCCAATAAAATATGTAAGAAATAAGCAATAGAAATATAATAGGCAACTATAATGTAAATAAATTCAAACAATAATGATTTCAAAAACTTTAGATGGGAAAATCGAATAAGTATTCAAAGGTCAAATCAACTTTGCCAAAGTATCACATAGCTGAATTTTAAATCTGCAAATGTATAAGATCAACATAATCAATTATAAGATACAACTTATCCTACATACATCAATAATACTTATTTGAATTAAAAGAATGTTACCATGAGTTAAAATTCAAGCTTCCTATAGATTATAGAATACTTATTTGTAGACAACATTCATTGTTTTAGTCAGAGGTCTACCTTCTTTATCCATGATGAGCACCTTCAACCCACGTCTAGATCTAACCCTAGATATAGCTACGTATAACTGTCCATGAGAAAACACAGGTCTAGGAAGATACAAACCAACATTGTTCAAAAGCTGACCCTGACTCTTATTTATATTCATTCCAAAAGCAACAGATAGTGGAAATTGTCTTGGACGCATTCTAAAAGGCAATTTAGTATCTGATGGAGTAGTTACCATTCTAGTAAGCAAAACCTTATCACCAATCCTATCACCTGTAATTATTCTTGCTTCTAAAATATATTTCCCATTTGTGTAATTTGGAGTCTTGTTCCATTACACAAACCACGTTTAGGATCAATATTTCTCATTAACACAACAGGGGTACCAATCTTCAAACAAAGAGAATGATGAGGCAAACCAGATATCTTTATTTTGTTTAAAAATTCTGGAGTAAACACCATGGTATCAACTGAATATGAATCTGTTGGGCATAAGCTATCAGAACTTAGATATATTTTTTGATCACCTGGAAAAAAAAACGAAATTAAAATAATAATAATAATAATAATAGGTAATATAACATTTTCAAGTAAGTAGTTATATTAATATGTTACTAAATGAATTTACCTTCAAGGAGTGACAACATGTAGTTGTTAATATCATCAACATCATTGTTTGTTGGACAAAGTATTGCTCTATCTTGAAAATATTTAGGATCATTTAACTGTCCTACGAAATCTCCATAGACCTCAGAGCACATAGTGTCAATCGGATTTGATGATTCAGTGATAAGTAAGTCTTCTGGAATGTCAATCATTGCTTCACCTGTATTAGGTTCACCGATATTACCATCACCAACAGACAAAAACAACTACCTTAAAATCTCCACCAAAAACAACTACCTTACCAGCAAATGGTTTATCATTTACACCAATGATATCCATCAAACTTCTATCTAGAGATTCGAAGCAATGCTTGCTCATCATTGGTGCTTCATCCCATATAATAAGAGATGACTCTTTAATTAAATTAGCCAAGTCAGATCCTTTCTTCATAGAGCAAGTAGTAAAATCATCAGAATTTATAGGGATTCCAAATCGAGAATGAGCTGTCCTACCACCAACCAATAACAAAGATGCTAAACCGCTAGAAGCAACATTGAGAACAATTTTACCTCTATATCGAATAGCTGAAGATAACACTTTCCACAGATATGTTTTCCCAGTTCCTCCAAAACCATAAACGAAGAAAACACCACCTCTATTATTGATAACTGAATCAACCACATTATCATATATATCTTTCTGCTCTAAAGTCAAGTGTTGTATATCTCTATCATTTTCCCTTTTCAATTCTTCACAATTATTGTTACGTTCTTCAAACAACAAACGATTAACAAAAGAAGAATCGAAGTTCGAATCTATTTGAGGCATTGAATCAAATCCTGACAGAGAACTCCCACTATCTTTTAATATGCAATCCAACTCAAATAATGTATAATTTTTAAGTTGACTCTCATCCAATGTTAGTTCTGTAAAAAACATATTAGACTTATAAAATAAGTAAGAAAATATAAACAATACATAAAGAGATTGAAACAAATAATATACAACTGTTAATGACTTTATAAATATACATGGCTTTAACATACCTTGCATAGAGAATAATGTCCATTTTTTATGTTGAATATCTTCTGAAAGATATTGCCAAACACTCTCCCATACCATTTTCGGTGATGATAAGCTATGAGTAATTAACATGTGCGCAAAAAC
Source organism: Lepidium africanum (assembly GCA_900406405.1). Taxonomy (NCBI): domain Eukaryota; kingdom Viridiplantae; phylum Streptophyta; class Magnoliopsida; order Brassicales; family Brassicaceae; genus Lepidium; species Lepidium africanum. The sequence goes on from OVAX01000670.1 coordinate 49,031, forward strand.
CTGACGCAAAGAAGATGCGGATGACCATTGACTTGCGCCAACAATTGCTTCTATATATTCAGAATCATCATCCAATAAACCTCTAGCAATACACGCCTCTTTAAAAATACCATATACAACACCATCAAAAGTTCTTATATCTTCATAACATGTAGGACCTCTCACTATGTTAAGAAGTATTCTCAAGAAGAAAAGCTCTCGAAGAGATGGAGGAACATAGTAAATACGACCTAGGGCAAACTTATTCCTTTTCCTCCTATTCCACACCTTTTCCTTTTTGTTGTATATATACTTAGTAGGAAACTCGGCATATGTTAGATTTCTAGCTTCTTCATCAATCTTATTGCACTCCATCCAAGCTAAAAACATTGATTGGTCTATTGACTTCCTATTTAAAAGACTTTCTACAAGATCATCATCTTTCCAAACAACAACTTGCTGATCCTTCTCATGAAAAGAAAGCTTCTCAATAGGAATAGACCTATAATGTATTGGAAATGCTAGTATTCTCCACGCAGCCTTACATGCAGACACATATCTATATATTAAATAACAAATGTTTATATATAACGATTTATCATAATAAACTAAAAATAATTAGGTAACAAGAAAATATAATAAGAATTATACAACATACAACATACCTACACTCAAAATATGACTAGATTTCATCCTCTATTGATTCTTCACAATCATTTCCATCTGATTTTGTAACATCATTTGATTATGCTGCCTTAGTTTGAGATTTGCTTAGTCCAAAAGCTATTCTGTCTTGTCCTTTATTAATATAATTATATAAGTATTTAATGGATCTAGACTGATTACACCACTCGACATTTATATGGGCTCGATAACGAATAAATAGATATTTTTTATGAGGAAAAACATATCTATTATCACATTGAAAATCATTCTTAACCACAAATCAACCATTATCACGACGTCTGTAGACAGGATATCCATCTTGATCAACCGATGTACTTTCTTCAAAATTTTTAGGGTAAAACTTCAAACACTTTCCATCTTTCATGAAAGGAGAAGCCAAATTGACAGCACCACATGTGATGGGGTCCTCGACCGTAAAAAGTTACCTGAAGATAATATAATCCGAGAAGGTCGAGACGAGAAGCAATCTAACCAACAAGACTTGGCCGAGCCTAACATGAAGATCAAATACAATCTAGATGACCTTGAAGAGCTTACAGTAACCACATCCCAGCCCCAGCCCACGAAGACACAACCAAGGCCGCACTTGCCAATTTTGGAATCCAACCAGGACATGTGATCACTCTTCGAGGCTTTCCAGACGATCCAGGATGAACCAAGTTACGAATAAATACTACATGGATTCTTGACTCATTTATCTATCTTATCGAAGTGGAATCATCCCAAAAGAAGGTCTGACCTAAAAGATATGGATTTTACAAGTTGGAGGATCTGCAATGAACCCAAATGCGCGATAAGGCCAAATATTGAGCTCCAAAGCCCAACTAAGGCGCGGCCTTCACCTCAAACCACTNAAGCCCAACTAAGGCGCGGCCTTCACCTCAAACCACTTGGAGGTTATTGTTAGGCTTTTCATGGTTCCAACAAGCCCAAGACCGCAGCAATCCACCATCGGATCCACCAGATAGACTCCAAACAAGAAGACGTTCCGATCCGGTGCTGTTTAAGGAAGGTCCGGGACATGTTTGCTTCAAGGGACTTCAAACGTATGTGTGGTGACCAGGATACTATCCAAGCCACTCAGAATCATCTAGGAAAGTCTTACCATGCACCAGCTCTCACATGATTGGGCAAATCCCCCATTTAAAGACTTTCCATATCCGGCCGATCATCAAATCTTCTCCAACGGCTCCAAGATCAACGACCTCCATCACTTGTCCATTGGACACTTAAATTTGACATATTTCTTTCTGTTTTTAAGCTCATAACCGTTGTAGCTTGAGCCTATCTAAGCTCATGCATTTCTTTTGTTATGAGACAAGTTTTCATCAAATAAACAAGTATTTCTTTTCAAGCATGTGTCTTGAGCTTTGGCCGTCTTTATCTCTTTGAGGATTCAAGAGAGAGAGTCGAGATCAGGTCTTGTGAGGATTCCAAGCTTGATCGGACCGATATTATCAAAGGAATCATCACCCTCCTTTGTGGTTCTCATTCGCCCACTTCCGCCTAAACTAGTTCTCATGGGAATCGACTCACCAAGGTTTTCCCGCGAGTCCATATCCGAGAGTTCCTCCTCCGAGGCACCTATCAACATGGACCATGAATCATCATATCTTTTACAACCTCATAGTATTCTGGCTCTTTTTCTTTATCTGGTATCTCTGCACTGATTATAGCATCAATATATTTGGAATTAGGATATTTAGAATCTTGATGCATAAAAAGTACAATATGAGCATGTGGTAATCATCTTTTTTGGAACTCTATTGTGTACAAAGCTGGCAAAAACAAAATACTAATATATCATTAACTTATCAAAACTATATACTTATGATACACACAAAAACAATATATATATATATATAATCATTTATAATATGAGTAGACAATGCAAACTATATGATATCGTACCAGCAGAAGTCTTTCCAAAACCACCATTGTTCCCGGTCAAATCATCAATAAGACTATCAAGCTTCATTTTAAAAATTCTACACAAAATATCTGGTCTATCTTCAGATCTCAACTTCATTTTCTCTAGATACCTTGTAACTTCTTGCCATTTAGGATTACATGTAAAAGTAATGAAAAGATCAGGAAACCCTAAGAATGTGCAACCAGCCATTGCATCCATATAATTCTGTCTCATATCTCTCTCCGCCTGTGAAAGATGATGGGATAAAAATCCTGGATCCTTTATTATTCAAATCATAATCCCCTTTATTATTAGAGTTCTTTACACTCTCATATGTCGCAGAACGAAGTTTAGGCTGATTCTTTCTAATATACCTCATGTTGTTTGCTTCAATTGCAGTATATCCATCAACCAAAAACTGTTGAAATAGATTTCTTGAGTTCAATAAAAGCAATGGTTCATCCTCTCTGTCTTGAATACGATAAGCAAACCATTGTCTCATACTAACAGTACTGCTTTTTACCTTCTTTTGTTTGAGAGATTATTCTCGATGTCTAAATGCCATCCATCTTCTCCATAAATAAATATTATATGATATTGCAATGGTAGATACGATGGATGCAACTCACTTATCCTTTGAAGATTTCCAGATTTTGTTTCAACAATAGTATCCCTTTTGTCCATGTCCATAACAAAATCACCAACAACTAATGCTGCAACTTCAGATGAGGTTGGAGTGTTATAAACTCGTCCATCTTTAGTCCGTTCATTTAAGAGTACAAAGTGAAGTGTTTATGTATCTTCATCCTTAAACCTCTCTTTGTAAGTAAGAAAAGCTTTGACATGAGAATTTACCTCATGCAAAATCTTGCTTATTGTTTCAACAATATCTGTTTGCAAACTATTACGACCATCATCTATTGTTCTTGATTCATATTTGATGTACATTGTTTAATAAGAGTAAATAAGAATAATTTTTATCAATGAGTAAAACACAAACAAATAAAACGAAATAAATAATAATAATAATATTACCAAAAAGCCATAAGTCTGTTCATAACTTCGTTACTTGTATCATGTATGTAAATTTGTGAAAACTTAGGTTCTTGTCCGTTTGGAGGTAGCATACTTCCCATTAGATGATAGTTTTCCCCATGAAGTCTAAAAATTTTTGGGCCACGACCTACGTTTATAGAGTGATCTATTTTACCACCAAGAGAGGTAAATGAGAACATCATGTTATATACCCTTATATTCTCACGAAAATTCCTACTTCTTTCATCGTCACTCGTTAACAACTCAATCAACTCCTTAGGAGGCATCTTCAGCTTTGGCAACTTTATTTTGCCTTTCATACAGCATATTGAGAATACAGGATTAGCTGAACTCCTTTTCTTACTCAATCTCTCATTATACCAAATAGCAGCTCCACAAAATTTGCATTCATGTATTGGATCACCAAAATCTAAGTAATCTAGTGTCGAAAATTTTTTGAAGAATTAATTAGTATTGTATGTAAAACTAAATTATAATAGATAAATCAGAACAAATACTTTTATACTACTGATTACCACTTGATATATGGTTCTCATTTTCAGAAGATATTGACAATGTAGGAGATTCAGTATTGTCTATAACTTGTGATAATTGATCAATATCATCTACCTCGAGAGATGAATCAGAATCATATTCATCACTATTTGGCAACACACCTCAATAAGCAAATATTAACAATTAGTAAAGGGTATATAGTAATAAGAAAATTAAACGAAAATTTTATATTAATAAAGAGTAAAACTTTACCTTCGGAATCAATAGTTGTATTGTTGCTTATACCTAAGAATTTAATTTCAAACCATTGTTATAGATGTAATAGAAAATACTAATTATATATTTATTTAATATATAACTAATATAGTAATATTAAATGCAATTGAAATATATTATACATTATAGTTCTCGTACAGATTTTTTTTTCCAATAATATTAATTAAATAGATCATTGAAATATTATAATCATTAAAATTATAATGTTTTAGTCAGAAAATGTAAACATTGAAAAAGTAATTCTATGCATCGACATATAAACAATTGAGTATAATATTTACAATTCATAATATAAGAGATATTAATTGGAACAAATAAATTACCGATTGATAAGTTGTTTACAATAGGAGTTTGTGATTCAGAATCTTTTGCTACAATACTTTGCTGATAGTTATTATTGTCATGTAATTGTGATCCCTTAGTAAACATTTTCTCAAAAGTTTCTGCAATAAGCTTTTTATAGCTTGATTGATCATTAGATTGAGAAACATAATTTGATGAAGATTTTGGTAATCCATTATTCACTGCATAAAACATATTAAACATTCCAATAATAAGATTACTTCATACAAAATAGTTTTAAAAATGTTTATAAGACAATTTTCGAACTAAAAATTAAAATCATGTAAACAATATAACATTTTGGTCGTTTT
>OVAX01000670.1:54100-69013 GCA_900406405.1 Lepidium africanum
ACTCTTGTGTATCTATATCATAACATATAGACTTTTTTTTCTTCATGCTTTTTTAATCCAAGCACAATTTTTCATAGCAAATCAATTTGTAACTTCTTTCTTTTTCTCTAAGAAATGAATATAGTTTCTCTGTAACATATAACTAAAACAGAATGAATATATAACATAATAAAAAGAAAGATAATAATTAGAGATTCATGATAATAACAAATTAATCGAAATCGAACCACATATACTTTCTATTTGATAGGTTTTTAAAACTCATATCGCTAATATATCAAATAATCTACATTTAAAATGAATTAAAATGTTGGTTGTAATTTACAACAATAAATTTTAAAAAACTTTTTAATTGATGTGGATAGATTTGTTTAAATTTGTTATTATAAACAGAATATTCTAAAATAAGTGCTCATTTAAATTACTAAATCCACAATATAATCATATAATAAAATTAAATTATCTAGAATATAATGTTGTAATCTATTTAAAAGAATTTCAAATTACTGACCAAAAAAAAGGAATTCAAATTATTATTTTCAAAACAATAGATAATTAATCCGATTGTGAGTTCACTTTGTATGATTAAACTAAAAAACATTTGAGAATCATAAGAAATAAATTAAAAAGAATATGTATAATAAAATATGATTTAAATATTACGATCAGCAAAACTTGATTAAATTTTAAATTATGAAACAGCTACTTTATTTGGTAAGTGATAAAATGATTATAAGTTAGACAATCTTTTAGATTAACCAATTTTTGTACGAAAAAATCTTCTTAACCGTCATCTCACTAAACAAATCGATATATTCTTTCAAATCTCTATAAAAAACCACCATTATTGAAGAGAATTCATATACTTTCACAGTTAAAAAACAAAAAGAGAAGTTGAAGAAGTATTCTATACCAAAAAGGTAATTGAAAATCTTTCCAATTCTGAACTTTAAACTCGGTAAATATTCATGTATATATTCATATAAATTCTAATAAAACAAATTAATTATTTCGTAGATGAAAGGAGATGGAAGTTCAAGTTCATCTTCTAATAAGGTACGGTAATTTGTAAACTCTTGTGTTTAATAATGGAATATTGTATTGTTGCCAAATTTTAAAGAAACATTCATTATAAAATCAAAATTTATATACTTAGAATATCAAATAATGTTTAAAGTTAGGTTTTAAAAACAAAAAAAAACTAACAGTATTGTTGATTCCAAAAACGAAATCGAATTATAATTGTTGCTTTTGTTGTTTACAATTATAATACATATATTAAAGAATTATTTTTGTATCACTCAAAAATAAGTTGTTATTTGGGGTTTTTTCTATCATAAATTAAACGTTGTATTAATAATATAGTATATATAATCAACATTATTACTAAAATTATTTGATTTTTTTTTCCAGAAAAAATTATTTGATTTTTTGTCCAGAAAAAATCAAAGTCGGCAACATATTTGCTAATGTTACCCGATGGCATTCTAACCATCATATGTGCTAAATGTGCACCGCGAGGATGTACAAAAGAAGCTAACTCTAGGTAACATGTCTTTCTATTCAATGGGAATTAACGAAAACATTTTCAATATGTTCTACGATAGGCTATGTGGAATAGAAAATAATGATGCTATATACTGAACTGAAGTTAGAAACTACTTTCATGATGATCTTCAAGAAGAAGGTTTGAATAAGTTAAAAAAAGCTAGCAACTTTGGGATTCCGGAGGCACAACTTATTTATGGACTAACAATGGTATGTATTGGAAAAAATACAAAAAGAGAAGGTTACAATGTTCTTCGAAAGCTATTAAAGTCAACGGTGGCCACAACATTGCAATATCTAGCTCATCTACGGCATATTGTGTGCTTTGGTGGAGCAGGACTTAGACTTCAAGGAGCAAACCAATTGAACCTTTTCTCACAATCCTATAATAGAGGCGTATGTGCATGTAATGAAGAATTTGCTTTAATTGTTGAGTTTTTTGAAGGCTTTGATTTAATTGATAATGAGATTGATGAGCCAATTCCCAGAGCATGTGAAATATGTTGTGGGATTATCAATTTCGTTTTATATTACCTTAGTTTATGTTGGTATGTAATCTCGTATTTTGAATTCGGATGTTATAAGTTAAGCAAGTTTTTTTTTTGGTGTAATGACTAAGGAATGATAATTTCTATGTTTATTAAGTTAAGTTTTTTCTATTATATTTATGGTTTTCCATCTAACTTGTGTTACCATGATTTGTTAAATTGTTGTTTGCAAAACCTACAAATTTCGTGTGATACAACCAATTAACAAACCAAGAGAATATGGTTTAATTTACAAAAATGCAAACTTGAATTGAAAAAAAAAATACATATATTAAAGAATTTCAAATATTTGTTAACAACAACAAAAAAAAAAATTTCAAATTATAGAATACAAAAATTCTTATAAATAAATTTAAGTTAAAACACTATACGAAAAATAGTCAATATTTAAAGAAAATACCGTAACACAAATTAACAAAGTTAATAAGATATACTTTTTATAATCTTTGAGAAACTAATTATTTCAAAATTATAATGACTTAATTATCTCATTATTTCGGTTGATATTAAAATAATTTGCGAACGGCGACTAAAAAATAGAAATCACTTGTCCGGATCGCAGCCGGCGGGTCGAGATCACTCTTCCGGATCGCGACCGACGGATAGAGATCACTCGTCCGGATCACGGCCGGCGGGTCGAGATCACTCGTCTGAATCGCGGCGGCGAGTCGAGATCACTCGTCCGGATCATAGTCAGCGGATCGAGATCACTCGTCCTGATCGCGGCCGGCGGGTCGAGATCACTCGTCCGGATTGCGGCCAGCGGTCGAGATCACTCGTCCGGATCACGGCCGGCGGGTTGAAATCACTCATTCAGATCGCGGCCGGATCACGGCCGGCGGGTCGAGATCACTCATCCGGATCGCGGCCGGCGGGTTGGTAGCCTTTACTCTCAAATAAAATATTCGTTAAAAATTTTAAGTAATATATTTAATCATAGAAAAATGTTTATTTCAAAAAACTAAAATTGCAAGCAAAATTTATTATATAATAAATAAAGAAATTATATCCGAACATAATGTATAAAGTAAATTAAAAGTAATTTTAAAAATTTCAACATCAACGCTTCTCGATTTTAATCTTTTTGCGCCTCAAACTCTTTGTTGTGCTATACATATCATTAAACTCATCTTTAACTTCCGTAGTTTCCAGAGATTTTCTTTTTGAATGTGGTGTCTCAAAATCTTTTTTTATTGAATCATCAATTATTTCTTCACTAACTATGAAAGATGATACCTAAAAATAAAAAAGATTGCAGGTTATTCTATATGTTTAAAACATAATAGCATATTTCTAATTCGTTTATGTACAACAATACAAATAAACTTACGAAAGAGGATTCTGTCTCATTGAATTCCTTTAGTAGTTCAACCTTGTTCACCAACTGATTTATCTTATAGGTATGATCATGACTCTTTGAAAGATGCTTCTTTTCAGGAGCAACAACAAATACGTAGCTTTTTCCGATCAAGTTAGTAATGGCAATTGAAAACTTTTCAGCGTTCTCAATCTACAACCAAATATATAGAAGATATATTTATATTGACCATCTAAAAAATAATTACCATACTTATAAAAATTTTTAAGATACAATTAAAATTTATTTACTTCTCCAACAGATTCAGCTAACTCGGATGCAGAAGAATTTACAATTTGTTGTGCAATATGATCAAACATTAAAAATCTTGATTCGCCAGTATCATCTTTAACTTTCACAAAAATGTAATACCTATATAACATTAAGTATACATGAAAATCACAAAGGATAGGTATTGCAAAAACAGATATACAAAAAAGTAGTTTCTCAGACAAAAAAACATAACTTACTTAGGAACCATTTCAGTAACATTTTATTTACAATTTTTACAATAACCATACTCGATTTTGCAAATCTGAACTGCGACATCATTATTTCCTTCATAGCAATCAACAAGAAATATTTCTTGTTGCAAACTTTACAACTCAAGTAGCACCAGCCATTATCGTAATCAATGTCAGAAATATACACCATAAGGACATATGATCCAATCTACATTAAAATATATGAATGAATAATTATTAAAGTATATAGAGAAGATATATATAACAAACAAAGTTCTAAAAACAAAATATTACATTGGAAGTATTGGCAAGTTCGTAGAGTGTTTTTTTAGGGTAACACCTAAAAAATTCTCCAGGAACATTTGATTGAGAATCTTCAAATAAGTCGAGTGAAGGTGAAACCAATTGCAAATTATCATCAGGAAAACTAAAACAGGTGTAAAACAATAATCATCAATTAACAACATTAAAAAAAATATTCAGATAGTTATAAAAATAAAAATAAGCCTACAAAATAATATCATTAAGATAAAATAAATATACGAAAAATGTGAGTATAATAAAAATAAGATTACAACAACCATTTTCATTTATATGTTTTAAGGTTCAGAATATTACTTAGTTCGTAATGCCAATACTTCAGGTATTGTGTCATTATCAATCCAAAATCGAGTACATTCAAATGCATTAGAGACTGATATTTCATCTGCATTATTTAAACTTTAAACATTAGAATAACCCTAATAAATTCCATATTTGCATAGAATTGATTTTTGATGGGATTAATAATTATTTTACCTCTAAATAATTTAATGTTAGAAAATTACATAACAACAATTGTTTGATTAGTATACCCTGTTGAAACCTTTTCATGGAGAATCTCGGCATATTTCCCCAAAGTACACAGTCAATTCGAGCATCACTGTAAAAGATAGATTAATCTAACAACATATATAATTTCATATGAAATTATAGACTACAATAGTTTAAAAAACTTACTCAGCATTAAGAAGCTGGAAATGAATATGTTTCATTTCTTTTCTTTTCCATTAGACTAACTTACAATGATAGGATGAAGATTAAACAATTGACCAATGACATCTGAAAAAAATATATTTATAATTAGAAATATAGATAAATAATATAACAAAATTTATAAAAATTTAAAATTGCAATCAAATTGGATTATATGTTAAACTCACCAATAAGACAATTTGGGTCAAGATCACCAGCAAGTAATTTATTGAAATCTACGAATTCAAAACCTTGTAAATTACTTGACAAAGGATCAGAAGCCCTTATTGACGTAGTGTAGAGAAAAGAAATTTTGAACTTATGAGTAGTTTTCCAAGAACCAGTTGCCTCAGAAACTTGAAAATTAGAAATAATTTTTGAATCCTCTTCTTCAAAAAGTGGCCAAATTTTTCAATGAGATCTTTCTTAACAATTGCATAAATTTTCAAACCCTGAAAATAACAAAGAAATCTTACTTGTTCATCAAGCAAAACCGTTTCAATGGTTTGTCCATACTCTTTTGTGAAGAGTTTCCAAAGTCGAATGATTCTAACTTTGATTTTCCATTGTTGACTTATAGGTTTAAGAAGAGAAAGAGAATGAAGAGACATTTTTTTAAAAACTAATAAAGAAATTTTTCATTTTTATCTGATGGTTATAGCTTTGTATTAGCTTAAGTTTATATAGAGGAAGGGGGAGAGTTTAAACCTAATAATACGCAAGCGTACAATATGNGTTTAAACGTAATAATACGCAAGCGTACAATATTGTCACACGAATATTCTATGCTTAGTGGATTTGAATTTAAGTTTTCCGAATAAATTGTTATCAACATTGATATACTTGAATACCTAATTAAGTGAGCTAACTTATAATTATCCAAAATATGTATTCAAATTTAGTTTGCTAGCAAAAATGTATAAGGCTATAATTGTTGATAAAATTAGTATATGAATTTATTGAAAATTATATTGAAAATTTGCATGATATTCGGAATATTGTGTTCTGTATTTTTTTTAATGCTATCAACGATAAGATCAAAATGTAACCAAAAGGAAATAAACTAAAATAATTTGAATTTAAAGAGTAGTTAGTTATAAGAGCGATATATGATTTAAATTTTGAAAGTGTTTGGAATTTAATATTGCAAAATTATCAAGTTTTTGTCAAAAACACTATAATACAATAATCATAATTTTGAAATAGTTCTCTTTTATTGTATTCGAAAATTATAAAATAAAAAAATGACTGCATTTTAGTTAAGGTTACAATTCCTCATTAATCTTCTTAGTATATAGTTTGAAATGATATGACCAAAAAAATTATAAATAAATAGATGTGAAAAATGATTACTATTACACATAATTTATAATTTATAATGAAGAATGTACTTTTTTTTATGTAATTCTAGGGTTCCCAATCTACAACCAAAAATCTTTTTACAACCAAATATTTTTACGACATCTTTTTTACTGTAAACTAAAACAAATACTGGATATTGGTTAATGATCCAATTCCTCATTAATCTTCTTAGTATATGGTTAATGTTCCAATTGCGCATGTACTTTATTATGTGGTTCTAGTCCTCTTGTAAAGAATAAATGATTGATAAGCATAGATGATTTAGAATGATAGGATGAGAATTAAACAATTACCCAATTAAAACTATGGAATTATTATTTTTTCTAAATAATTAAAGAGATTACATGATTTACAAAATCACCACAAACATACGCAAGAATTCCATACTTCGGTTTGTTTTAAGAATATAATATCACCGACTTTATCACCAGAAAGAATTCTAAGTTGAACAAATCTTCTTCCCATTTGCAAGATGTGAAGTGTTGTACCATACAACAATCCATACATAGGATCAATATCTCTCATCAAATAAACCTTGTACATAAATCCAAACGGTCTTGGAGTGTTCCTATGATTAGTAGACATTAATCTAACAAAAAAAAACAGTTATATGTTATATCAATAACGTTTTTTAAACGTTAATTGATTATATAAAAATTGTATACAAAACAATCATATGTAGAAGATTTTATAGCGTTCAAACGTAAGTTTGGATAATATTCATTTAAAGACTTTGATATTTTTTAAATCCATTTACTTATTTTTTGATATTTTTGTTAGTTTATTATACATATACATGCTTTTTGTTTTAGTTTATGTTTTGGCTATGTTTTTTGGACTTAGTGAATGAATAATTTTGTTTGTAATTGAGATGAAGATTTAGTTTGTGTTTGTGGTTTTAAATTAAATATGATCATTTAAATAATTTATGTTTTAAATGAGATGATGATGTGGCTTCATGAGAACAGAGCACATTTAACTTTATATATATATATATATATATATATTGAGATGAAGATTTAGTTTGTGTTTGTGGTTTTAAATTAAATATGATCATTTAAATAATTTATGTTTTAAATGAGATGATGATGTGGTTTCATGAGAAGAGAGCACAATTAACTATATATATATATATATATATATATATTGAGATGAAGATTTAGTTTATGTTTGTGGTTTTAAATTAAATATGATCATTTAAATAATTTATGTTTTAAATGAGATTATGATGTGGTTTCAGGAGAAAAGACCACATTTAACTTTATATATATATATATATATATAGATTATGTACATACTACGTTATAACCTAAATTTTTTGTTCTTGTCATTAAATGGAATATCAAACTTTTTACTATTGAGCGAAAATTCTCTGCAAACAAGTGTATTCATTTTTAACTTTTTTCTTCATTAGATATGTGCTGGTGTTTCTCGAAAACTGGCTAATGCATTACATGCACATGAGAAAAGGGATTTTAGACTATCTGTATTGATAGTCAAGGAGTTTCTTAACAATAAAAAATAATACTTTTTAATGTAAAATGGTGAAAATTGGTTCAGATTTGAGAAACCATGAGAACCCCTCAAAATTCTCTCTCATAGAACACATGTTCACTTATGAATAGTTCAAGTTGTATTGTAATTATTTTAATTTTTTATAGTTTAAAAACTAATTAATTTATTTATATATTATTAATTTTTATTTATTGTTTTTTAGAATTCATAAAATAAAAATATCTATCTAATAAGATCCATTATGCATATGTTTAAACTATATATTAATATCATATTAAAAATTTGTAAAAAATATTAACTAAAAGTTCTTAAATCCAAAATAAAAATATCTAAAAAGTAGTTAAACCCTAAAATCACATATAATTTTATTAACATTTTTAAATATTAAAAATGATAATTTAAATAAAATTTTTATATTTATAAAATACATAAGTTACAAAAATTTACATTTTCTTAAATTTATTAATATTATATTGGTGAGAGACTCAAATAAAAATTTAGTGAGTCTCTTACCAATAGAGGCTAATATTTGTGTATGATTATCAAACTTTTCTATAAAAAATTATTAATATTATATTTGTGAGAGACTCAATGAATTTGATTGACAAAAACCCGATTTATAGCCAAATCTCTTCCACTAAAATTGGTAGAATTTGAACTCACCACCTGGTGCCAAGCTAGATGAAAGATAAGCCAACTAGATCACATGCTTCTTTGGCAATAATGGTTAAGTCATGTTGGTATTGAACTCTTTTCTCTCTCTAACTTTTCTCTCTCTCTAAAAATCTGTGTTGAGCGATTTTTCTTGCTTTCAAATCTGATGGCGAAATCAAAGGCCAAAAAGAAGAAGAAGCATCGTTCCTCCTCATCGCCAACAAAATCTGGTCTTGATCCAGTTTCCTCGGACTCGATTCACTCAGCTTCTTCCTCTAGTTTGAAATCTGAAGCCCTAAATCCCCCAAAGTAGACTTTGACAGATGATGGTGCTAACTCTTTATCTCATGCAATTGCAGCACATAACCCTTCCTCTTCGCCTCATCTGAAGCCGAAAGCCCAAATTTCTGAGTTGAAATCCGGTAAATCTCAGGATAACAATCCCAAGTGGAAACCCAGAAATCTCCATCTGAAGCTAAGCTTTCATGGCGTGACTGTGTTAAGGGACCGACAAAGCGTCTATTCAAGAAAGGCGAGCCCTTTCTTCTAGAAACTGGTTAAATATGTATCAAAATTTCGAATGTTGTTGTTGAACGAAATATGAAAGCTTGGAATAACTTTGTCTTGGGTCAATTTCACGGTAATATTCCCCCTCTTGGAGCTCTTCATACGATTTTGAATGGTATTTGGAGTAGCAAAACCAGAGATATATCTGTCTCTAAGGCTGGCCCTAAGTCAGTGTTGATAAAAATTCCCTCTGCCTCTACTCGTGAGCGAGTGCTTGGTCAAGGTATTTGGCAAATTGAAGGTCAAGTAATGTTTACAGCTAAACGGGAGCCAGGGTTGGAACATGAAATGCCTGAATTAAAGGAAGCTCCTGTTTGGTTGGATTTTCATGGTGTTCCAGCTCAATACTTGCAAGTACAGTGGGCCAACCTTTGCATCTTCATCCCAATACAGCCAAAATGATTCACATGGAGGTCGCCAGAGTTTTCACAATAGTTCACTTGAAAAAAAAACTCTTCCTGAAGAGATTTGTGTGATGTCTGATAGTGGCAAAACTAGTCGAGTTAAGGTTACCTGTCCTTAGCTTCCTCCTTTGTGCCCTTACTGCCAAGATATAAGTCACATATTGAAAAGGTGTCCAACAGCTCTTGTCACATGCACTTCATGCCAATCCACTAGTCATGCTTCTGACTTATGTCCAAGAGTGAGTAGAACTTCTAAAAGGAAAAAACACAAAAACATGGAAATCTATAACAAAGGAAAATCTAGGAAGGTTCTTAACTCTAATTCCGAAAAAGCAAAGGATCAAGCTAAGGATAAAAGTAAGGCTAAAGAAAAGACTAAAATGATCCAAAACCCTCTCCATGTTTTCAATGAGAACTCTCTGATTGTTGATCTTTCTGCTCCTAAACCAAGCAATATTCAGTCTACTTCAGCTTCCTCTCCTAAGCAGAAAAAATCAGCTTCATCTAGAGACATGACACAACTCTCAATTCCTGAAAATTCTGGTCCGAAAATCAAGGAAAAGAAGAATGTTAGAGAACTTTCCAAATCTCAAGGGAAGAAACCTGCTAAAGTCTCATATGGAACGTTGTCGTCTTCGGAGGATGATTCAAGTTCCACAGCGGCCTATTCTTTTGTAGCAGAGGGTGAAATATCTTAGGATGCGGATGATAGGGAGGTTCCCTCAGACAATGACCTTCTCAGTTGTTTTGTTATTCAACACAAAAACCAGTTTGCTAATCTAAGGAAAGGGCGGGGCCCTAATCCATTAATTATGTTAGTTAACACCTTTTGTTGGAACGTTAGCGGGTTTAGTAATAGTATTAAAAGAAGGGGGTTCCGTGCTTGGTTTAGGTTAGCTAAACCACTCTTTTGTAGTTTAAATGAGACTAGAGTCAAGGCGGATAAATATCAAAACCTTGTGAATAAGACATTTAATGGTTGGAATTGTGAGGACAATTATGAGTTGGCATAGTTGGGCAGAATTTGGGTTCTTTGGGATCCTTCTCTTGATTTTCAAATTGTGAGGAAGTCTGCTCAGATGATCGTTTGTCTTGTCAAGCTGACAGGTTATAGTGAGGCTTTTGTAGCATCCTTTGTTTATGCTTTGAACTCTCAACAAGGTAGGTTAGCTCTTTGGGAGGAGTTAGTTGAGGTTGCTCAATCTTTTCTGGTTCAGTCACACCCGTGGGTTGTCTTGGGGGATTTCAGTTAGTCCTTAAACCCTACTGACTGCTCTGTTAACAGTACTTGGATTACATCAGGGATGTCTGAATTCAGTCTCTCTGATTTGTCTTTTCAAGGACCTTTATTCACATGGTGGAATAGACAAGATGAGAATCCAATAGCAAAAAAGTTGGATAGAGTTCTTATCAATAATAATTGGCTAGCTACTTACCCATAATCTTATAGCTCTTTTGAGGAATTGGACTTTTCTCACCACTCTCCAAGCTGTCTCCACTTATGGTGTATTTCACGAGATAAGAAACCATTCAAGGTGTCTAATTTATTGCTCTTTCATGAGGACTACTTGTCAAGGCTTTTTTGATTTCTGGTCTTCTACGTATTTTTCAGGATCTGCCATGTTTATTTTAGCCAAAAAACTGAAGTTGTTGAAGCTTACTTTCAAGGATTTGAATAGGGAGCATTACTCAGACCTGGAATGTTGTGTTAGTGAGGCTCATCAAGCCTTAATATCATCGCAGGCTGCCTTTAGATCTAATCCTATTATTTCCCTGGCTAAAGAGGAGAAGAAAGCTTTTAAGAAGTGGCAAATTTTGGCTTTAGCAGAGGAGAAGTTTCTTCATCTAAGAGATAGAGTGAAGTGGATCAAAGAAGGAGATTCCAACTCTGCTTATTTTCATCGTGTTATCTCAACTAATCAATCATCCAATAGATTTAACTATTTGTTGAATGAGAAAAATGTGAAAATGGAATCGCCTAATCAAATTGAAACAGAGTGTGTGGATTGCTTCAATAAGCTTTTTAGAACTGAAACCACACCTCTCTCGCAAGAAAAACTGATTGAGATTGGGAATTACACTCAATTTCGATGCTCAGATTTGGATAAGCTTCTTCAGTCGGATGTTTCATCTGCAGATATCAAATTTGAATTCTTTAACTTGCCAAACAACAAAACTTCAGGGCCTGATGGATATATGGGCGGATTCTTTTGTGCCTCTTGGAGTATTATTGGTGAGGATGTGTGTCAGGTAGTTAAGAATTTTATTATTTCAGGCAGACTATTGAAGCAATGGAACTCAACAGTTTTGGCTCTAATTCCTAAGAAATCAGGTCTTGAGAGGCTCAAAGATTTTAGACCAATTTCATTGTGTGATTCTCTTTACAAGGTAATTTCTAAGATTCTTGCAAAGAGGCTCCAATCCATTATGCCATCTATGATTTCTACTTCACAATCTACTTTTGTCAAGAATAGATTGTTGGTCGAAAACATTTTGCTTGCGACAGAATTGGTCCATGGTTTTAATAAGAAGATGGTTTCTCTTCGTGGTATATTAGCAGTAGACATTCGAAAGGCCTTTGATACCATTAACTGGGATTTCATTATCCATATTCTCAGGGTTGCAAATTTTATTGTTAAGTATATTGATTAGATTGTTGAATGTATATCAACCACTTTGTTCTCTGTGAGTATTAATGGCAGCCTCAAGGGTTATTTTAGTGGATATCGAGGATTAAGGCAGGGAGACCCTCTTTCTCCTTCCCTTTTTATCATGGCAAGGGAGGTTTTTGCAACCATTTTCCATAGTTATTTTAGGTAAAGGAAAATTGGTTTTTCATCCCCTTTGTATCGAGCCGGAAATCACACATTTAGCTTTTACATACGATGTTATGGTTTTCTTTGATGGAAAATCTCATTCCTTGCAAGGAATCTCGGATGCTCTGTCTCTGTTTTACTCGTTATCGGGTCTGGCCATTAATGTTCACAAATCAGCTCTCTTTACTGCGGGTATAACTCCACAGGAACAATTTTCAGTGCAGAGTTTTGGGTTCACACAAGGAGAAATGCCTATAAGATACCTAGGGCTTCCGTCATGCACAGGAAGTCGAGAGCTAAAGATTACTCTCCCTTACTCGAAAAATTCTCTGCCAAGTTTAATCATTGGACAACTGAGGTTTTGTTATTTGCTGGCAGATTGGAACTTATCAAATATGTTATTTACAGCTTAATCAAATTCTGGATGGGAGCCTTTGAATTGCCGAAAATTTGCCTCAAACGAATCACCCAGCTCTGTTCTAGATTCATGTGGGGTGGAGATGGTGATAAAAGAGTCATTCCCAAAGTTGCTTGGTCCACACTTTGTTTGCCAAAGGAAGGAGGTTTGGGACTAAGAGATTTCCTGCAATGGAATAAGGTTTTGAATCTCAAACTTATTTGGTTAATTTTCTCAAACAATGGCTCTCTTTGGGTTGCTTGGAATTTAAAGCATAGACATCTTGGGGAAAACTTTTGGTCAGTTAATCCGAAGCCTTTAGATTCTTGGATCTGGAAATCTATGTTTTCTCTAAGGCCTCTTGCCTGAAGATTCTTGAAATGTAAGATTGGAGATGGGAAGACAATAAGTTTAAGGTTTGGTTCTTGGAAAGGGACTGATCCTTTAATCACTCTCTTTGGTTGTGACGCGCCTCAGAGATTTGCAATCCCACACCAAGCTACGGTTTTTCAAGTTCACAATGACATGTCGACGAGAATACCGTCCTCTCATTCTCGAATTCATGGTGCATCTGATATGCGAGATGTTCTACTTACATTACCAACGTCTTTGGATGATGCAGGTCCCAATATCTTCTGGTGGGAAACAGAGTCTGGATCTTACTCTAACTTTTCATCTTCTAAGACATGGTAACAAATCAGATATGCGGAAACAAAGAAATCTTGGGCTCCTGCAGTTTGGTTTAGATTTTCTGTCCCTAAGCACTCTTTTACTTTCTAGACAGCAAATCTAAACAGGTTACCAGTGCGAGCTAGGTTGGTAAATTGGGGACTCAATATCCTTGATGTTTGTTGTGTCTGTGGAAATTATATGGAATCGAGGGAACATCTTTTCCTTTGGTGTGATTTGGCTGCCTCTCTGTGGGCTTTAATTTTCACCCGCTTAGGTGAATATGTGGCTGTTTTTGCTTCATGGTCAGTCTTGATTAATTGGATGCAGAGTCGCTCAACGTACTAAACTACTCTTCTATGTAAGCTATGCTCTCAGGCACTTGTTTTTCTTTTTTGGAAAGAACAGAACAATAGGTTTCACTAGGCCTGGGCATTCGGGTATATGGGTCGGTTCCGGGTAATATCCATTCGGGTCCGGATCTTTCGTGAATGAAACTTTTATGCCCATTTAGAAATCGCATATATTTTGGCATGGCTTCGGTTCGGTTCTGCTCGGTTCTGGGTCGGTTCGGGTCCATATTTTCTATACCCATTTACGAACCAAATACAATTTGGTTCGGTTCCGGTACCGGTTTTTTTCGGGTCGGGCATAAATATTAGACAAATTTTTGTGATTCCACTATATACTTAAATATATACCCAAAATTTAATTATTTACCCGAAAAATATCTGAATACATGAAAAAATACTTAAATATCGTAAATATTTCAAAAATTATCTTAAATTCCCATATATATATATAAATATTTCAAAAATTACCCTAAATTCCCATATATAAATTCTCATTCGGGTATCAGTTCGGTACCGAGTATTATCCGGTACCCTTGGGTATAGATGAAGAGGACCCAATATGTATTTTTCTCGATTCCGGATATTACTCGGTACCCATTATTTTAGGTCAGTTTTAGTTCGATTTTTCGGTTCCAGGTATTTTGCCGAGGCCTAGGCTTCACAATGCAGCTCCTACCTCTATAGAGGCCCTCTCTAGACAGCTTGATAGTCTTATTAAGAATATTTTACTCGCCCGCTTGTCTCATAAGCGGAACTGTAACCTCCTCTCCCTATGGTTCACTAACGGCTAAGTTTTTAAGTTATTAACCTAATCTATGTAGTTTCTTAAGGTCTTTTTATCTTTTTTTCGGAGCCCAGAAACTAGTTAGGAATGCTTTACAAACTTCTTTGTATTTAAATATTTTTCTTTTGGTAATAAATTCAAATTTTATCAAAAAAATAATATCAATAATAATTGTTAAGTATATTACTTGGATATGAAATCATCAAAAATCACAAATATAGATTGTGGAATATATTTTTAAATCAAATTTTCTCAAAAAATATAACATTTTCTTTTTTCAACCTAATAAGAGCATGATTAAAGGGAGTTTCTTAAGAATAATTTCTTAGTAATATTAAATTAATATTTTAGAGAAAAGGTGTGTTTAGAAATTTGTTTTTGGTTAGAATGTCTAAGAGTAATTAATGGTAGTTTCTAAGGTGAATTTCTTAAGAAAAAAAATTAATTAATTTAAAATAATG
>OVAX01000671.1:0-68972 GCA_900406405.1 Lepidium africanum
TTTTACAACGAATTTGCAACGAAAAAAGGCGTTGCAAATCTGTTTTTTTGTTGTAGTGTTAGTGAATCATGTTTCAACGAGTTCTCCTGTTTATTCGACTGTTTTTAGTGGTGATGGAATGCAGATTAGATCATAATCTATTTTAGATTCAAGACCACTTATCCAACTATTATCTGAGTGTTTGAGTTTCTCTACCCAAATGTATTTTTTGTTTTGATTGAAAACCCAAATATTTTTTATGCTATGTAATGTTTTCTATGGCCATTGTTAAACCTTGCTTAATGCTCTAATTATTTGATTTATTTGGAATCGTTTAATTAATAGAAGAATTTTAGCGACAAAAATAGTTTTTATTAGAAACTATTGAATACATGTTTTGTTTTGGGCAATAGATATATAATGTATACTATACTTTGGGGGTTTTAATAGATTTAGAAATTATGTGTTATTCAATCAATGATTTTAAAATCCATATTCAAATCATGTGTTATTTAAGTAATGATTTTGAAATCTATATTCAAATCAACTATTATTCAAGTATTGATTTGTTAACACCAATTAAAATCACTCCTTATCCAATATTAAAGATTTGAGTTGATTTCAAAAAAAAAAAAAAAATCAAACGTTGGAAGTAAAATACACCACATGAGGTAAAGATAGTATTTAGCTAAGAAATAAGCATATACATTGTGTTCAAAGGTAAGATGATTGCTAAAAAAAATTATGATGAGAAGAAAGCTGTCATGAATCGATATGGTTCTTCTAATCATCACGTTAAGTACCGTCTATACCTTTTTAAAGATACACGATATAAATTTTGTTTTAACATAAAAAATTATTTAATTTTGATTCTGAAATCCAACTAATGTGATTTATAAATCTAAATTGTTTGATTTTAAAATCTAGTCTATTGATTGCTGAATCCACTTTATTGGATTTTAAAATCTTATAGATTTAGAAATCCATAAGGATTTCTAAATCTATTAAAATCTACCATCCAATAAACCTCCTAATTTTATCTAGAATATTTACTATTTTATTTATACTGTATATTTTTTTCAACGATCGGATTGACAAAATCTTAACTATACCTCTAACAATATTATATAGATCAGTCTCGTAAAATCAAATCCGGATAGGAAACTGATAGGAAAACAGCAAGGTGCAATCAACACAACGAACTTCCCAAATATTATATTTTGTTTATATATGTGTCGATGTTAATATAACATAAAATGCTTTTTACCTCATATTTTGCTATTACTGTATCTTTCAGATATTTATCTAGCCATTGAATATAAAAATTTCGAAATCGTGTACAAATATATTAATATTGTTACAAAACTATCCTTTATTGAAACCCCACCACCTCCAATGGGTAGTGTCACGACTCAAAAAACTACATTTTTACTACTCTTTATAATCAGAACTAGACATGTTAAATATATAAAGTTCCGTTTAGACAATTTAATTTCTAGCAATTATTACACTGACAAAATTTATAATTTTTATAAATCACATAATTATTTAGTTTTTCATTACATATTAAAATGTTTGGAGATATTATCCATGACTAAAGTTTTGAAGAAATTTTATTTCCCGACAATCTATTTCAGACGAAATTTTGTTAGCTAAAATCTGTTGAAATTGTATATTCAAACAAATTATAGACAAAGAAATTGATGTTACTTTTTTCACTTTAGACTAAATTTTATAAGATTTAGTAATTAAGTAATTAAAAACCAACTATTGTAGATTCCTTTTCTTCTGACAGATTAGCTTGGATATATACATATATATATGAGTGCATGTATATATATACGTGAGTTCATATATTAATATGTATATGTATGTCGTACGTAGATATCAATATGCGTAGAAATGCTTATCTGAAATGTAAACCACATAATACTACAATAATGCGTGAAGAAAAGCTAGCCACATTTCGATAACTCATTGGATTCCTTTATACTTTAATATAGAAATTCATGGATATTGCATGTTTTATTAATTTATTCTCAAATGCTTAACTTATGTTTTTTATATTAATATAGTTGGACATCCATTATCTTCTATAGAATATGCATAAATGTCACTTTAAGAGACAATAGTGCAGGCTACTTTACTTAGTTGGGGAAGGTTTGTGTGGAATTTGTATCTTCAATTTAATTTGATGAATTAGTCAGATTTAGTAGTATTTTATTAGGTCGCATGACTTTTGCAAATCTTTATATATTAATTATGCAATTATTCTTTCTAAACTAATCAGAAAAAGTTTAATGATTCGATCGGTAACACATTTTGATATATTCATTGTTTTCATTGGAGGTTCTACTAATCATGTTAATAAATGAGAATAACATACTTATCCAAATAGAAGATAGCCTCACGCTTACTCGTTTATATATATTATTTTGAAAGTATTAGGATTCAACGAAAATGACTAGGATTTTATTAATTATATATTGTTGATTATTAAAAAAATATTAATGGAATGTATAAGATCATTCTATTCTGGATCCCGATTAGTGTATTATGAACTCATCATCTATAGTAGGATATGTATTCGTGTATCATCTTATAAAGTAAGTTCCATCTCTTTTAGTTGACAATATATAAATACTCTTATATCTAGATAGAATTATAATTGATGTATCCGTACATGGTAAAATATTTTTGGTTATATAGTCTTCTATAATTCAAATTTTACTGATCCAATTGATGATAAAAGATACGTCTACATTAATTAGAAAACATAATAATTTTGGAAAAGTAATTTTTGTAAAACAGTGGTCTAGTTTCACATTTTGCATAGATTGTATGCATCCGGTTATTCGGTCGGTTTGAATCTGTTATTTTGGTTTGTTGATTTTGTAAATATGGTAGTTATATAGATACGTCTTAGAATTTGGTTAGGTTCGGTTTGATTCTCTATGATTTTTGTTTTGAGTTCCAAATGGTTACTTGTACTCAAAATTATTTATAACTAAGATTAACCAAAAACCCGAAAAAATATAATTAAAAATAATCATTTAGTTTGGTTCCGACTTATGTTATGAGTAATATATAATTTTTGTAATCAAAAGTATCATAGTAGTATTATGATTATTAGATATTAGGTAACTAGTGCCGAGTTATTCTCAGTCTGGTAGTTAGGATGATCTAGTTAATAACTGTGATATTTAGGGTTCGATTTTTCTTCTCTACACAATTACTAGATTAAATAGAGATTTTAAAGGTTCGGATTTTGTCGATCCAATTGACAAAAAGAAGATATTAGGTGACTAGTAAAATTTAGTGTTGGTTTCTATATTTATTTATTTTCAGTTTTTGGTTAAAATTAAACTGAAGCAAAAATCGAAAAATACCAAATCTAAACCGAACCTACTTTTAGTTTGGTTTTTAGGTTGCAGCCTTTATGTTCAAATGCATTATACCCAATTGAAATAAGGATGAATGCATAGTAATGAAAGTAGTGTGAACAATCATGTAACAAATAATTTGTTTATTAGCATTAAGTTATGTGGCTATTAAATTTAGCATCGTTGAGTGTAATAACACTTTCAAGTTATATAAAAATGTAAATAGATGAAAAGGTATAACTTGTGTCATGTGAGTGTGAGTGTGGATACTGTTGTAAAATAAACTTGTGGATGCATAGATTCCACGTAAATCAAATCTTAAATGTGTCAGAGACAGGTGTCAACGATTTTTAATACGGAATCGAATATATTTACGTCTTTGCCGTTGGGAATTATATGCTTATATCTGGCATATTTATGTATCTGACTTTTGATTCTTTTACGTAAAAGATCATGCGTAAATCTAATTTAATAAATTTGATTCACATATTTCTCTACCAAAATTAGAATCTAACCATGCAAGCTTGTCGGAAGTCTATCTCCACATAATCTTCTATCTGAATTCTTGGCATAGTAACTTTTTTTTTCCTTTTCTCAATTGATTTTTTAAGTAAAAAAAAATTTTGAAATCGTAGTAATTTCTCTAGTTACTGTAGTTGTTACTATTTACTAACACCAAATAAATAACGTAAAACATGTTTTCTACGAGAAAGCAAGATAAGAGCACAGAACTAATTTGCACACTTAAGTCTCTAGTCCACCGTTCCCAATTTCTTTAGTGATGGAAACTAAAATTAGTACACAATCAAATCTCCACATAACTTATACAGATATCAAAACTGTAGATTTTTTAGTCGGGGAGTAAGATATGTTGGATAATTCCTTAACTTAGATTCCAAGTTATATTTAGATAAGACTTAGTTACTAGAAATACTGTGCGAAAGAGTTTTTTTTCGGGTACATATACCAATAAAGTTTTCCCAAAACTGGTTTTTCCCACTTTTGACAAAATGTTTCAAATTAAAAAGTGGTTTTGATACTCAACCACCTGGTTTTGTACCCACTTTGGAAAACTTTTGGCAAAAATCCGATTTTACACCATGTTTCCTGACCAGGGAACATCAGAGATTGTAGATCTACAAATGGGAACACTTCTTGTTGTCAATGCTTCAGCTATTCCTCATGTTTTCTAACGAGATTTACAGTCCCAGAACAGTCATCCAGCTCTCAACTTCTAGTTTCAACTGCGGGAAAGATTCAAGTTTTCTAGTTTCACCTGGTGTGTAAAGGTCTTTTTCAATTCTCTACTCTACTCTCCTCCCCCAAACTCGTAGTCTCCTTAAGGCAAAGTATCCCAAGTTTTTTCTCAAATCTACCCTAAACATGGCAAGTAGATTCTCTGCAGTAGAAAAAAGTAAAGAAATAGTGAGGAGCTCTAACCCTCCTAGATCAAGGAGAGTCCAGATCTCTCTCCCTGAAAACTCTCCGGCAATCAGCCACCATGCTCCAACCCTCATTGGCCGAGTAACAAACTCTAAAGCACAGCGCATTTGGTCACTTATCCCTTTCCTTGCTGAACATTGGAACCCTCTCAAGAAGACCAATAGGGGCTGAGTTAGGAAATGGGCTATTCTAATTTCAATTTGCAACAGAAGAAGACATCCAAACAGTACTGAAAAACCAGCCATACCATTTTAACAAGTGGATGGTAATCTTGCAAAGATGGGAAGCCACTATCTCCAATTCCTTCCCGTCTCAGATTCCTTTCTGGATCAAAATCCAAGGCCTCCCCCTACACCTGTGGACGAAAGAAACTGTTAGGAGTATAGGAAATGATATTGGCTTCGTAGAACAAGTAGGAATCACACCACTTACTGTGAAGATGCGAGTTTAAATAAATAGTTTCCTACCAATCATCACAAAATTTGTTCTAGAATTCTCATCGGTTGAGGAAATCTCGGTCAACCTCATTTACGAAAAGCTGGAGAATTACTGCTATGAATGCAACAGCCTATGCCACTCTATCTGCGAGTGTCCGAAAAAAAGAGTTTCCTCCCACCCTGAACACAGAGATAGAATCTGCTATGAATCCTCCAAACCTTCTAGATTCAATAATTACTCCTCAGCAAAGCTTGAGAGAACCTCTTACAAACACCAAAGACCCCATTACGATAGGAATGAAGCCAACAGAAGAAGCTACAGCTTACATTCTCACCGGTACAATCCCTATAGAAAAGAAATCAATCAGAGATCAAGTAGAGAGAATGACACGTGGGTATGGAAGGAAATGAAAAGAACACATGTGGACCAGCTGAACCAAAATTCATCTATCAGAGAAATCACCTCTCCACCAACAACACCAACAACATCGAAGAGAGACCTAAGGTACGACCTTGAGGAGAAAACAAAAAGCACAGAAAGACACCTTGAAAAAGATCTACGTCTTGATCTAATTGAAAAATCAAGGAGAAAGGAAAAGCTCCTCTCAGATGCCAACAACCATATACCATAAATCGAGCTGGAAAAAGCAAAAGAGGACCTTAGGGATGTCATGATTCAATACACTATATCCGCATACCCTAGAGAAGTGAAGCCAGAAAAGTTAGATTCCAACAATCCCTGATTTCAGGTGAGTTTAATCAATCAGCAAATGTGCTAGCTAAAATAAACATGCAACTTACTAATCTAGAAGAATTCCAAGACATTGGTTCCAGTGAACAGGAAAGGATCCCAATATCCCAAAGACTAGGCCCTTTAGGTGAGACATATACCACCAGCCAAAAAAGGAAGTCTGCAGTGAAAGCCTCAACTACTCGCCTTAAACCAGGCAGACCACCAATGAAGAAAAAAATCCAAGCACGTCCGAGAATTTTAAAGAGGAATCAGTTCAAAAAAATGACTAGCGCTACAAATCCATAGCTCACCTCGCGTGAATGCAAGACCACCAAACACTAAAATGGAAAGGAGGCCTGAGAATCAAAACAGTATTGAGTTAAGCCCACAACAAGCTCCCAAAATGTATAACTCTCCAAATCATATCAGACAACATAATGGCAAAAGAACACCAACCTCAACGAAGCGAGTGATGGATTTTCGGGATCAGCTCGGGCTTGTTCCTTAGCCCTTATGAGCTGGAATTTTCAGGGACTGGGGAATCCTCTGACAATTCGTCGAATTCGGGACATAAAGGCAGAGTTTCGTCCCGATATCCTCTTCCTCACGGAAACACGGCACAACATAGACTATGTTTTAAAGGCACTGAAAAACTTGCAGTATGATAATCAAGAGTGTATCCTACCAGCGGAGGGAAGTGGTGGAGGTCAGCCCTCTTTTGGAATAAGGAACATAAGGTGGAAATTCTAAGAAAAGATCACCACTACATTGATACCAGAATCTCATATGAGGATATCACTTTCTTTCCGACCTTCCTATATGGAGCACCTGAAAAAAACAAAAGAAAGAAGATTTGGTCAAAAACCACAATGGGCTTTGGAGAAAGAGAAGCACCATGGTTTATTACGGGAGATTTCAATGAAATTACCTGTGCCGAAGAGAAGAAGGGAAGACAAACAAGATCTGAAGCATCATATTCGGATTTTAGACACCTCCTAGTTGAAAATGACCTGTTTGATCTCCCTCACTGCGGAAACCCTTTATCTTGAAGAGGAAATCGCCACAACCAACTAGTCTTTTGTAGATTAGATAGAGCTATGACTAATTCCCACAAGCTAGATGTGAATACCTAGGTTTCGGAGGACTGACCACAGGCCACTGCTGTATTTCTTCGCAAGCAACAGAAAAAGAAAACCTGGTTTATTCAGGTTTGACAGAAGTCTGCAAAAGAATCCAGAAGTTAAAACTCTTATAAAGAAAACATAGCAGGAAAAAGAAAATGCCCCAGTAGATATCACAGTCACAGCTTGTCAAAAGATGATCATTCAGTGGAAAAAGGAAAACAGACTTAATTCCAAAAAGCAGATAGACAACCTCAAGAAAGAACTAGATGGAGAAATGAATGATCCTTTAAACCCGACAGAGAAGATAACAAATATATCACAGAAGCTGAAGGAGGCCTACCGTATGGAGTAATCATACTGGAAAAAACGAAGTAAAGTTCTATGGCTGAACATGGGCGATAGAAATTCTAGCTACTTCCACTATATCATAAAAAGGAAGAAGAGCGCAAAATCGATTCTCAATTAGAAAATAACAATGGCGAAGTTTTTTATGAAGAAGATGAGATCTGTCAAGTCATAGAGGAGTACTTTGGAAATCTCTTTACCTCGCAGCAAGCAAACCCAACGAAGATTGTTGAAAAACCCATAACCACTCAAGTAACCAATGCTGTGAATGATCACCTTATAAAAATTTCCTCTGAAGAAATCACAGCAGCCGTCCACGACATTGACCAAGGGAAAGCCCTCATACTTGATGGTTTTTCTACCGATTTTTTCCAAGATAACTGGCAAAATATTGGAAAAGAGATTATTGAGGAGGTACAACAAATTTTTATATCCGGTGCAATGCCGAGGGATCTTAATCATACTCATGTGAGACTAATTCCAAAGATCAAAAACCCGAGAGCAGTTGCTGATTATCGCCATATAGCTCTTTGCAATGTTAAATACAAGATCCTGTCAAAAGTTTTAACAAAAAGACTGCAGAAAGTTATAGGAAATCTAATCTCGGAAACTCAGTCAGCTTTTGTACCCGATCGAGCAATACAAGACAACGTGCTAATAACCCATGAAACACTACATTATCTCAAACAATCTAAGGCAAAGAAGAAGTGTGGATTGGTGATTGAGACCGATATAACGAAAGCATATGATAGGCTAGAATGGCCCTTCGTAGAGGCAGTTCTAAGGAAAATGGGTTTTCACCCTACATGGATTGGGTGGATTATGATGTGCATAACTATGGTGTCATATTCTTTCTTATTGAATGGGTTAGCAAAAATTCTAGTGATTCCTAACAGGGGTATCCGACAGGGAGTTCCCTTATCTCCGTTTATTTTCATTATATGTGGGGAAGTTCTTTTGAGTCTATGCAAGCTAGCAAATGAAAACGGTACCTTACAAGGACTACGAGTTGCAAAAGCCAGCCCATGCATCAACCATCTTCTCTTTGGAGATGATACTATGTTATTCTGCCACTCGAATGACAAAAGCTGTAAAACACTCAAATCAATCTTAGTAGACTATGAATCAGTCTCGAGCTAGAAGATAAACAAACTCAAATCTACCATAACCTTCACATCTAGAACGGCTCTCACCACCAGAACAAAGATCAAAGTTGCACTTGGAATCCAAAAAGAAGGAGGGAATGGAAAATATCTTGGTATACCTGAAAATTTTGGAAGGAAAAAGAAGGATATATTGAAGCAGATTGTTGAGAGAACAAAGTTAAAGGCAAAAAGCTGGTCAACAAAGAGACTATCAAGCGCAGGGAAATTAGTAATGTTGCAATCACTCCCATCGGCCATACCAGCTTACACCATGAGCTGCTTCAAGCTCCCAAACAACTTAATTTCTGCCATATATCAGTGTTATCGAGATTTTGGTGGGACTCCAACCCGAAAAAAAAAGTATGTGCTGCATCTCTTGGAAGAAGCTTGCAAAACAGAAGAAAAAAGACGGGTTAGGTTTCCGAAACATTTAAGCTTTTAATGTAGCACACTTAGCTAAAGTAATATAGCGCATCCTACAAGACCCCAACTGTCTATATGCAAGAGTCTTGATGGGGAAATACTCACCCCACACTAGCCTCATGGACTGTAAACTGATGGGAAGTGCTTCTAATGGATGGAGAAGCGTTCTACTGGAAGAGACCTCCTAAAAGAGCACACTGACAAAGCAATAAGAGATGGTACCTCTACCTCCATATGGTATGATTCGTGGCTATCAACTGAGACTAAGCTAGCTCCTTACGGACCACCAAACCTGAACCATATAGATATGAAAGTCTCAGAATTATTCAAGACAAATACCAGAGAGTGGAGCATTGAGAAAATAAGAGCAATTGTTCCAAACCTAGAATTTACCATCCTACAAATCAAACCGAGTGAGTATGGAGCAAGAGACAGATATATATAGCTCCCAACAATGGATGGTATTTACAAAGTAAAGTCAGGTTACCACTCTTGAAATGCAAAGTCTGCAGGGTATGAAGAAGAAAGGCAATCACCTCCAGATTTTAACTGGAACAAACATATCTAGTCGGCCTCCTGCTCCCCAAAACTAAAACTATTCCTGTGGAAAGCAAAAAGCAAAGCACTCCTAACAGGTGCAACCCTACAGCAAAGGAAAGTGTTGGAAATGAGCAATTGCAAGCGATGCAATGAACATGAGGACATAAAGCACTTACTTTTTCATTGCCCCTATGCCAAAGAGGTCTGGGCCCTCATCCCTCTAAAAGATCCAATAATGAATAATAAAGAAACAAGCTTCTCTGCTCTATTACAGCAAAGCAGTAAGTTCATCTGCCTCCCACCTACAGGACTAGTATCAGTCCCCATTTTCCCATGGGTTTGTTGGGCGCTCTAGACATCTAGAAACAAGCACTTGTACGAAAATAGGATTATAACTCCAACCGAATTAGCTTTAAAATCTATTACAGAAGCAAGGGAATGGCAAGATATTCAGAGGTAAGAGAAGAAAATAGGGAAAAAACCTGCTTCGTGAACTAGATCTAGGAGGAATCAGACTGTCGACTACGGGTGGATGCAACTTGGGATGAAAAATCTCTAAAATCGAGACTTGGATGGATCATCAAAGGATGAAATGATGAAGTTCTGTTAAAGGGATCAACAACAAGATCAAATACCAAATCGCCTCTAGTTGCGAAAAGTCTAGCTTTACAAGCGGCTCTATACCACACTGCGGAAGCAGGTATCAGGGACCTCTGCATGGCCTCGGACTCACTTAACCTGATTCAAGCCATTAACAAAAAAATTTCGATCAAGGATATATATGCTTTAGTTTACGATATTTCATCTTTTGCCGTTCATTTAATTCCATCAGCTTTTACCACACCAAACGATCATTAAATGGTGAAGCTGATGGGCTGGCAAAAGTGGCCCTTACTAAGGCTCTTTATGTACCAGACTCTTAATTTAGTTATCTAATGAACTTTCAGACATAAAAAAAAAAAAGATTAGTTACTAAAGATAACACCAAATAATTTAGGATACGATTCATGTAAAGCCTGTTATATTAGGGAGACTAGTCTAGTCTATCAATAAGAGTCTTAGGGAGAGTTGTTCCCTAAGACATCAAGTTGAAAGTATTTGGTTAAGTTTAGAGAGAGTTTCTTAATCAATAAAGAAGAGCAAGTTCTTTGATTTTTTTGACTTAATACGATTACAATTGGTATCAGAGATTGAGTCAAAGATCCGATCAAGCAAGGAGAAATCGTACGTAGCCAAGAATGGGAGACGTGGTCCAACAACCACCGTAAAAGGACCTTGGAGTTCCATCAATCCAATGTTCTATGTTATCATCAACAAACTACACAGTTGAGAATTGAAAATGAAGATTACACTTCGAGTTAGTGAAGTATGGGAACAATTGAACCAGGATCTATAGATGTGAAAAAGAATGTCACAGTTATAGCTCTCTTATTACAATCTATTCCCAAAGAACTCATCTCGCAAATCGGAGATCAAGATACGACTAAAGGGCTTTGGGATGCTATTCAATCACGGTATCAAAGAGCTGATTGTGTGAAGGAAGCAAGGTTACAAACCCTATTGGTGGATCTGGAAAGATTGACGATGAGTGAAAATGACACGGTTGATGAATTTGCGGGAAAGATTTCCGGAATTGCAGCTCAATTGGCCTCACTTGGAGAATCCATTAGTGAAACAAGACTTGTCAAGAAATTTCTTAATGGATTACATGTGGATAAGTATATTCACATTATGGCTTCTCTAGAACAAGTCTTAGACCTTAAGATAACAAGGTTCAAAGAGATAAACGAGAGAATCAAGGCGTTTGAAGAAAAAATTAACGCGAAAAACAAACACGTGGAAGAGCTAGGAAAACTCATGTTTTCAAACAATGGAAAAAAATAAAATCGAGGAAGACGAGGCCGAGGAAGAGGAGGTCGAGGACGTGGAAGGGGTCGAGGAAGATCAAGTAACTGAAACCAAGAGGAAGAGACCAAAAGCTATGACAAAAGGGGAAGTAGCGATTGATCCAAGGTGATATGTTATAGATGTGATAAGCCAGGACATTTTGTTTCAGCTTGTCCCGATAGACTTAGAGAGATTCAAGAAGCAAATCTCAATGAACATCAAGAAGAAGAAGAAAAAATTGAAGAAGAAGCTCTTTATGTTCATGAGGTTGTGTTCTTGAATGAAGATAAAGTTTTCCCTAAAACTTATAAAGCAAGTAAAGAAGACTCGAAAATTTAGTACCTTGACAACGTAGCAAGTAATCACATGACGGGAAACAAAGAGTTCTTCTCTAAGCTAGATAAAAACATCAAAGGAAAAGTAAAGTTTGGAGATGGCTCATATGTCAACATAGTTGGGAAAGGGTCTATCGTGTTTGTTGGCAAAACCGGAGAGCGAAAAGTACTCAAAGACATCTATTTTATACCCGATTTGAAGCATAATATCATAAGTCTTGGACAAGCAAATGAGAATGGGTGTAAAGTTAAGATGAAAGGAGACCAATTACACCTTAGAGAGCCACGAGGAAGACTACTAATTCAAGTGACAAGATCATCAAACTGGTTGTACAAAACTTCACTCGAGATTAGTCATCAAAAGTGTCTTCTCGCCAAAGACGATGACATCACGCGAACTTGGCACTTACGGCTAGGGCATATGAGCTTTGGGGTGATAAATTACATGGTAAGAAAGGAGATGGTTATCAGATTACCACAAATATGCCATGAGAAGAGCCTATGTAAAGTTTGTCTAGTTGGAAAACAAATCAAAAACTCGTTTCCAACAAAGACAAATTTTTGAGCACAAAAGGTTTTGGAGCTGATTCATGGGGACTTATGTAGTCCTATTTCACCTACAACTCCAGTAAGTAATCGATATATCTTTGTATTGATAGATGATCATTCAAGATATATGTGGTCTTTCTTATTAAAAGGGAAAAGTGATGCGTTTGATCGGTTCAAAAGGTTTAAAGATAATATTGAGAAGCAAATAACTTTGACCATCAAAACGTTTCGCACCGATAATGGATGAGAGTTTACTTCCACTGAGTTCAACTTGTTTTGTGAAGAGAATAGGTTCACAAGACATCTAACTGCACCATAGACACCTCAACAAAATGGTGTAGTTGTCAGAAGGAATCGTACTCTTATGGAGATGACAAGGAGCTTACTCAAAGAGATGAAGGTACCGAATAAATTTTGGGGAGAAGCCGTACGACATTCAACCTATCATATCAATAGGCTACCAATGAAAGCTCTAAAAGGACAAACACCTTTTGAAAAATTCATGGGAAGAAAACCAAATATCGAACACTTAAAGGTTTTCGGTTGTGTTGCTTATGCAAAAATCAATGGTCCACACCTTAAGAAGCTCGATGATAGATCAAGGAGTGTGATCAATCTTGGGTCAGAATCTAGTTCCAAAGCTTATAGGCTTTATGATCCAATCACAAGAAAAGTGATTGTGAGTAGAGATGTAATCTTCGATGAAGGAAAAGCTTGGGATTGGGAAACTACCAAAGAAAACGATAGAGAACCAGGTATGTTCAATATTCATCAAGAGAATCTTGGAGGAGATTTAAATGAACCAGAAGATGATCTTGATGAACACGAAGAAGGAAGAGAAGAACCCAAAGAAGTAATAGACCAAGAAGAAGAAGAAGAAATCCTCGAAGATGGTGGTGAAGATTAAATCAACGATCAACCTACTTCTCGGTTTGGTAGAGCAATTTCTAGACCAAAATATCTCGATGACTATGTGTTGTTAGCTGAACTTGAAGGTGCAAAGTTACTAATAACATTAGATGAAGAACCTAAAACCTATCTAGAAGCAAAAGATCTTCAAGAATGGATCGATGCTATGAAGGCCGAGATAGAAACAATCATCAAAAACGGTACATGGGAACTTATTGATGAGCCAAGACTATTGGTCTAAAGTGGATCTTCAAAATCAAAAGGAATGCAGATGGATCAATAAACAAATACAAAGCAAGACTAGTAGTCAAGGGTTATGTGCAAAAACAAGGTATCGATTTCAAGGAAGTGTTTGCACCCGTCGCTAGACTCGAAACTATACGACTTCTCATAGGTCTCACAACTACAAAAGGCTGGGAAATTCATCATCTAGATGTGAAAATAGCCTTCTGGAATGGAGAATTGAGTGAGAAAGTCTATGTGAGTCAACCGGAAGGCTTCATTAGCAAAGGAGGAGAAAACAAGTCTATAGACTACACAAAGCTTTGAACGATTTAAGACAAGCTTCAAGAGCATGGAATGTGAAACTCGACCTTGTTCTCAAAACGATCACTACAAGAATACATAGGTTATACAACACCCAAATTCGTCCCTAATTCATTGTTAATAGGTTTTACAACGAATTAGGGACGAAATGAGTTTCGTTGTATACTATTCGTCGTAACAGGATTTGCATCGTAAATTTGTTGCCAAAATTGCAAGAGAAAGTTTTCGTTGTAAATTCGTTGTGAAATATGCGTCGTAAAAGCGTTGTAAATTTTGCGAGAAAACACAAACATTGTAACTTCGTCGTAAAATTAACGATGAACTAACGTCGTCAATTTTACGACAAAGTTACAACTCTTATTTAGGGACAAAATAGGGACGCCGTGTTTTACGACCAATTTACAACTCCAATATTAGGGACGAATTAGGGACGAATTTTTTTACAACAAATTAAGGACGACATGATTTACAATGAATTAGAGACGATAATTTACGTCGAATTAGGGACAAAGCTAAAAATTATTTTTAAAAAATAAAATTAAAAATATTTTATGATTTAATTTAAAATTTAGAAAGTATTTAAAATTTAAATTTTGATTGTATACTATTTGTAAAATATTTTATAGTTTTTACAAAAACAATAAAAATACTAATATTTATTGTAAAATTTCATTAAACAAATCCGCACTACGGACTTCTTGTTCCTCAGTCACTCTTTCGTTTAAATCGACATCTCTCTAAGCTGAAGTTCAGATCCCGAGGGTCTGACATCTACGCTCCAATGCCTCCATCTGGTGGGAATTGCCTGCAACCAAAATATCGAACATCGACTCCATTGCTGCAAACTGCAAAGCCGTCGATTGTTTAAACTCAGCTGTCGATCGCTCTAACCCCATGAACCTCATTCTGATTACCAACATCATGCAAATTACTCGATTCATCTACATTACCTCTAGTATTATTATAATTACTACTACTTGCTTCATCATTTCCACCAGCACTAAAACCTTCCCCATGGTGAAACCAGATATAATAATGCGGTGTAAACCCCTTATTTAATAGATGATTCCAAACAGTATCTACTCGAGCAAATTTTGTATTTTTGCACTTCCGACAAGGACAAAACATCTTACCCGATTCAAGCGTGATTTCGGTTTGACTGGATTGGTACATGGATATTTCAACCCCATTCATAAACTCCTGTGTCATAATTCCAGTAGAATCCCTATGTATATACATCCATTTCCGTTCCTCGTATATATCACCACCGAAAGACATTTTTCTAGCTTTTTTTTTCGAAAACATTTTTTTTTGCAAAAATGTTTTTTTTCAAACACGTTTTTTTTTTTTTTTTTTTGTTTTTGTTGTGTTGTGNCACGTTTTTTTTTTTTTTTTGGTTTGTGTTGTGTTGTGTGAATTATGAAGAGAGACCTCCACCTCATATGAGCAAAAATTTAACAATGGTTTTACAACCTTAATCAAATATGAGTACTATACAACGTATGTAACTAAATATCTAATTTCACATTTTGTCTTTAAATCGTTGTAATGGTCATAAACAACTTACAAAATTAAGACGTTTTTACAACGAATACAATATTTCGAGATGTTTTTACGACGTAATTTAGATTTGTTAAAAAAACTATTTCATATCTAGAAAAACGTTGTACCAAATTTCTAAACTCGTCTTTAAATCGTTGTAAATAAATTTCGTTGTAAAAGTGTTGCAATTTGGGGACGTGTTTACAATGAATTTGTTCTGAAATATTAATAGGTTGTAAATTCGTCGTAAAATTGCTACCTTTTTACAACGAATTCATATTTCGTCGTAAAAGCTATAGCAAATGTCCCTAATTTACGACGTCCCAAATTAGTTGTAAAATGGTGTTGTTAAACTAGTGTTTTCTTGTAGTGGATGAACTTCAAGAGGTGTGTAAAGGAGTCCACAGTCTACATAAAAAATAAAAGAATGAACTTCTAATTGTAGCAATCTATGTCAATGATCTCTTCGTTACCGGATCAACTCAAAGAATCATAAAGCAATTCAAGAAAGGTATGTCAAGAGAGTTTGAGATGTTGGATATAGGTAAGTTGACATACTATCTTGGAATTGAAGTAATTCAAGGTAATGATGGGATAAAGATAAAGCAAGAAGGATATACTAAAGGGATCCTCAAAGACACGAAAATGGACTCGTGTAATGCAGCCCAAGCACCAATGTAATCGAATCTAAAACTTTCTAAGGCTGAAAACGAATCTGAGATTGATGTCACGGAGTATAGACGAACGATTGGATGTTTGTGTTATTTAGTTCACACAAGACCGGACATAGCATATACGATTGGAGTGTTAAGTCGATATATGCAAAGTCCAAAGGAATCACATGGAAAAGCACTCAAACATGTCTTAAGGTACATCAAATGTACAACTAACTTTGGTTTACACTTTAAGAGAAATGGATCAAGGACAATCGTAGGGTATAGTGATAGTAGTCACAACATTGATCTTGATGACGGTAGAAGCACCTCCAGACATGTCTTCTATCTTAGCTCATCACTGATCACTTGGACATCACAAAAACAGCCCACGGTTGCTTTATCCTCTTGTGAAGCCGAATTCATGGCTGCCACCGAAGCCGCAAAACAAGCTATATGGCTTAAGGAGTGATATTCATGCATTTTACCCCATTTTTGCTGCATAGTTTACATATGTTTGCATCCATTCTCATTGCATATTATGCATTCTAGAGTCCTATTAGGATCATTTTGGCATGTACATTGCATTTGGAGCATCTTAGGTACTTTGGAGCATAATGGGGCATTTTGTAGTGGAATTGCCATGAGGACTGCAAGGATGAGCTTAAGACGAAGCGCTTGAACTGAACGCCTTGAAACTGAAGATTGCACAAGCCAAATCTGCTCAACCCAGTCAGTGCCCAGCGAGTGCTTCAGAAAACAAGACCAAAATTCCAAAATCATGAAGCACTCAATACCCAAACTCGGCAGGTACCTGCGAGTGGAGCATAATGACCAAGCCAGAAATACTAATTTTGGAGCACTCGACAGTCCAACTCGCCTGGTAACCCTAAACCTGAGATTTTTGGAAGTGGCTAAAGCTGAATGCTAAGACTCGACCCTCCAACTCGCTAGTGACCCCTGAAGCAGCATCAACCGACTTCACTATTTTGACCGACTTTACTTTTTGTTGACTAGGATTAGGGCTTTTATGTTTTGGGCCCTATAAATACCCCTTTAAGCGAAAAATGCAGGGAGCGAGTTTTGGCTCTTTCTGGATAGATCTGAAACGACTTTTTCAGTACCATTGAGATTGTTTTGCTTCTTTCATGAAAACCTTTGTTCTTTGTTGAATTTTGAGTTTGGTGAATTTGATTTCGTTTAGTCTTCATTGCTAGTTTCTCATTATGCTTTCAGTTTCGATTTTTAAGTTTATGCTTGTGTTCATGATTAGTGAGTAGATTCATGAGGGGTTGTAAGGAAAAGGGGCTAGATCCTTGATAATCTGGGTACTGATCGTTCATTCAAGGTGTTCCATGCTAGATCTCTCCAATCTAGGTAGTGCTTAAAACTTATTTCATTCTGGCCACTTGAAATATGATGTTTGCATTCTAAGCCTGAGAAGTGTTTGTGATAATGCCTGTTAGAGCCTAGGGTTGGGATCTGTCTCTCTAGCCTAAGGGATTAGCTGTTTAGAGAGTAGGTTAGGCTTGTTGAGATTGGTTCTTCGTGCCCTTCTTGCTGTAAACCACCATGAGAGTGGATTAGGTTGCAGTTTAGGAAGAAGATTAGAATTCATGAGAGTGATTCTGATTGTTTATGAATCTCGCCTAGAGGTCATCTTGATAGGTTGTTGAATGAATGATCACCCCAGCTGAACTTGGATTGAGCACCCCTGCTCCTTACAAACCCAATTTCGTCCCTGTTTGATTTTCAGTTTGTTGTTTCATCTTGCATGCATCTATTTTTCCCTGCTATTGCTCTTGCTTGTTTTATGCTTATAGTTTTATTTTGTGTTAGACAGTCCCAGTTTAATTTTTTGATTTGCAATTTAATTCATCCTGACCCTTAGGGTGTTTGAACTAGAAAAGCTTACTATATCCGTAGTGTAGCAACACACTTTGGTTCGACACCTTATATACTATAAGGATTTGATAACACCAAGAGAGCAAAATCTTGTTATCAAGAAGCTAATGAAAGAAATCATGGATGAAGACAAGAAGGTCAAGCTAAGGATCGACAACAAATCAGCCATTGCACTCACAAAGAACCGGTTTTTCATGGAAGAAGTAAACACATACTTTCTAGATATCACTTCATTCGAGAGTGTGTGGAGAACAAACAAATCGAAGTTGAGCATGTAGCCGGTGAAGAACAAAAGGCGGACATTCTCACGAAGCCATTAGGAAGAATCAAGTTCAAAGAAATGAGAGACAAGCTAGGAATCATCGAGATCATTGCTCTCGGAGTTCAAGTCGGAATTACAGGGGTGAATGTTGGATAATTCCTTAGCTTAGGCTCCAAGTTATCTTTAGATAAGAGTTAGTTATTAGAGATAACACCAAATAATTTAGGATAAGATTCATGTAAATCCTATTAGATTAGAGAAATTAGCCTAGTCTATAAATAAGACTCTTAGGGAGAGTTGTTCCCTAAGACATCAAGTTGAAAGTATTTGGTTAAATTTAGAAAGAGTTTCTTAATCAATAAAGAAGATCAAGTTCTTTAATTCTTTTGGCTTACTACGATTACAAGATAAGATAAATTATACTATTGTAGTTGTATATCATACAATTTATAAACGGTGGGAATCTTGTCGATTCTAAAGAATTGTGTTTGTGATATTATTAGAATTTTAGAGATTTGGAAGATTAACTAAAAATTGAGTTTTGTCAATCTAATTGTTAAAAAAAATAAACAGAAAAATATAATATTATAGTTGTATATCATGCATATAGAACTTGTAAATTGTGAGATTCTTGTCCTGAATTTGAGTATAAGAGATCTAAGTATGAATACATTCATGTTCGGACTATAGATATGAATATAAACTTGTGTGTCTATATATGTATAGATATAAATAAATAGCCGACATAAATTATACTCAAGATTAATTATTAGGATTTAGGGTATTTAGAGAAAAATAAATACAAGGCATGGATTGATTGAAAAAATAGAGAAAGTGGGTGTGGGTCAAAAGTGTGGGTGCGTTTTTGGGTAATAAAGAGAATTGGGAAAAAAAGAGAGCAACAAAATTAAATGGTCATCTAATCATCTTCCAGCAACTTAATTTCCACACAAAGTTTTGGTCCTACAAAAACTATTCATCTTTTGTTTTCTTTTCTCTTTTGATAGTATTTGAGCAATTTGGTGAAGCTCATTGGTTTCGAGTCTCTTATAACTGTAGTGACGTGTGTAAATATCAGAGATATTAATTAGATCATCACTTGTTTTGTGTCCAAGTCTTTTGTTTTCCTCATGGCAACTTTTCTTTGTGGTCATGCAACTTACACTATTTTTAGCATAACTTCACTTTATGGTTAATTAGATGATAAGTTGTTTTCTATTTTATATTAAATGAGTGGTTATTAAAATATTTTGTTTTCAAAAACTGATATTATTGTTAGAAATCTGTCAAAACAGTATTCTCGATAGATATTTAATTGTCAGGAACCATCAAAAAAATTTTATATGGATTCGCAACTTATTTTTATTTCTGATAATGTAAACTAGACAATTAATATCTGTTACATATGTTTTCGCCATGAATATCTCCATCATAAATAAATCATTTATCTTGTATTTAAATAAGAGATAATATTAAGTATGTACACATGTAAGTACTGGACATAGGTTAGATTATCTATTATATTATCAAAAGATATGTAAGAACAACATAATTTATGATGTTTGTGCAGTTAATAATTGTCTTGATGTTGGCATAATATTGTGCCTTATATACTCTCATATCAACCATTTCAACGGTTTAATGTTCTCGAACAATTTTGTTATAGTGGCATCTAATTCGGATCTATACGTTAGTGTAGCGGTTGATCAATTCATGTTTCTCTATTTGATCAAACACTTGACATAATTACAAGTTATCTAGATTGATCGTTAAAAGTTGTGGTTGATATGTCTGATTTTTGCGGATGTGGTTACATTGCTTTTGTTGTATTTTTTTAAATTTATTTATAATGTGAAACTTCTTCCATCACAAAAATAACTTTCAGACTAAAAAAGTTGACAGAAACACACACAACAACATTACTTGTCTTTCTCTTACAAATTTGGTAAGATATTTTAAACTAATTTAAAAAAATTCTTTTGATAAAAAAAAATTAAGAAGATGAACAACTTAAAATTCATTATGTCAATTAGTTTCATCCTAATTAATTAATTTGATAATCCAGGGATGCACATAGAAAAAAATATCATATATATCAGTAAAGAAAAAATGTTGGTAATCAAATATTTGGAAATTTGGATGTATAGTAGATGCCAATAACCAAAGATCGAATATGTATAGTGGAAATGTCTTGTTGTCTATTTTTTTCAACGATGTGATATAAAGTTGACTTTAAAAATTGAAGAGTGATAAAGAAAAGTGTTTTTAAGGGGAAAAAAAAAGTAGTTAATTAGACCTGAATATGACTCTCTAGATTTTTTATTGTCTTCCTCAGTTTAATAATTTTCTTTATATTTGCTGAAAATGTTTATTTTTAGCTTTTCTAATTTTTTGGAACACTATTGAGAATATTTATACAGAGTAAAAAGTAACATTATTATATTTGAATTTAACAAATCGTTTGATTGAAAAAAGAAAAAAGTTTATGGTTGCTAAATACTATATATGTGACAGATTACTATCTCAAAAAATGGTTGTTCTCAAGAACTTTAGAATTGGTTCTTGTCTGAACTAAAGCCTGAAAACTCTGGTACATATACTTATTCTCTAAATACATATTAATTTTTTACAAAATTATATTTTGTGCATAGCAAGGACATTATCTAATTATTATATATATATATATATATATATATCTTTCAATTTTAATATGATCTACGAAAAATCTTCAATTTTATTTTTTACAAAATAGCTTTGAGCAAATGCAATTCCGCTTATAACTGAACTTACGCGTTTTTTTTTCAAATAAATATGAATTAAACATTATTAATTATGATTAACTTAATTTATTTGTAGAAGTTGTTGATCAATGATATGACTTTTGTAGCTGTTATATCATGTATAAAGTAATAAATTAATCGTATAGGTTTTATTAACTACATAAATTATACGAATTTTATGGTGTTATCTACATAAATTATTTGTGTAAAATAACTAATGATATCCTCTATAATAAAGATTATATTTTTATCTAACAAACTAATTAATTAACATATTAAACACAGTACTCAAACAAAATTATTACGTAATTATAGTTTATTATAATATCATCTTAGTAACAAATTTGTTACCATAATTCTTAGACCAAAATGAAGGAATGCTAACCAATGGTTCGAACCTGAGTATGGATATTGGATTGCTAAACAATATGACATCTAATTGGGTTTTGGGCTTATTTGGCATTCTCCGGTTGGGTTTAGTTATGGGTCCTATTATTGGGCCATCCAAAATTATACGTCACTATTGGGCTTTCAATTAGTAAAAATTAACTAAGCGGTTTAGTCTTACATCTTGATCTGCTTCGTTTGGATTGATCGCTTTTTTTGAATCTGTGTTTCTCGGGATGTTTGATTTGATTTCTGAGACTCAAAATTCTGATACAAATTTTATTTCCAAAACTAATTAAAAAATCACAGCTGATTCGAAACGTATCTGGGATGAAATTCATTGCAAAATCATGTTTAGAACCTGTCCAACATCTGTAGCTAGATATTAAATACATATGAACAAAATCCGTCTTATTTTATTAACTTTTTCCTAAAAAGACATCTACTCAGGCTGGTCAATTTTCAACTATGTTGAGAAAGAGACAAGATTCATCTCTGTTAGTTACAAATAATTCATAACCCAACTTCTACTTCATTTACAAAGACATCTAAACCTAATTAACACTCTTATAGGTTCCAAATAGCCAGCCATCAGGTTCTTAGACATTACTGCAATCTACAAGATGCAAATACAAAAGTCCATATCAAGTTTCAGAGATACAACCAAAGCTTGTATCAAAACAACATATAGTATTTGTTACCTCTTTGTGTAAGATTATTTCATTTTTGCGCCTGCATCAGGCTTCCTCCTGTAGAAGAGCACATAAGCAGCACCTGACTTCACATCATCCTCGTTTATAGGTGATATATGACTGTCATCGAAGTTATACCACCTATTGTCGTCCAAAAGCTGCAGACCAAATTCATCTATTTAAAACAAGTAAAAACTCGCAAGTAGAAAGAGATACAAAAACTAAAGCTGTTCGAACTGACCTTGATATGTGCGGTGTAGTGTCCACTACCCATACCACCATAATGATTGGTCAAGGCATAGAGCTCATATAGTTGTGGTTGAGATAGGTTTTTGTTGGCTACATACTTCGTTAAATCTAAGTCATGAATAGGGAAGTTTACAAATGTTTCCAACTTATGCTTCATGGATCTGCTGAATGAGAACCTCTTTAGATGTATGACTAAGACTTCAGGAAGCCTCCAAAGATCAAGCTTTTTGCTTGCTTGCCTTCTTTCATTGCATTGTGGACAGAACCTTCACACACACACACAAATACCACCATTGATAGATTAGCAACTAAGTGAACATAGTGGCCTAAATCTACCTCAAGCATTTAGTGTGTTTAAATTCTATACGTAGTAGTAGACATTAGCAATTTCTGAACATCAAGCATTCTATTACAGTAATGCGTAGGTGGACTTTTCCCACAAACCAGCAAAAATAAATATAGCACAGGAGAGATATGGAGAAAAGACTGCTTACCACATTTCATCAGGCACCAAAGGCTCTTCGCGCAGAAACGCTTCCAAACATGCGTATAAAGAAAGAGGTTCTGAACGAGCCTTTTTGGTAGCAGGTCCGTATTTGAGTACTTCAGGCAAACTCTCCAGGCAAGTTATATCATATATACCAGAGAGTTCTAAAGACCAATCCAAATATACAGTTATCGTTGCTGACGATGGTAGTTTCACAGCTTCTGCTTCATCGTCTGGCAAGTTAATTGTTTTATTGTTTTCATCGATGAGTTGCAGAGATAATTTGGATGCACCCACTTCAGAGGAACTGCTTTTCTTGCCTTTCTTCAGTCCACCAATCTTGTCTTCTTCCTCAGTATTATTAAATCGAGCTGACCTTCTCTCTGGGATGCTAGAATCAGAATTTGCTCTTTTGCTCAATGATTCTTCCCTCCGAAAAGGTGAAAGCATATTTTGGACAATGCAATGGATTTTTCCTTTGGTTAGCGCATCTCCACGAGAAACAGATGAGAGAAGAGGTGTTCCACAGGGTTTCAACTGTACTGTACTTTCGCGCTCTCCAGCTTTCCTGAAACATGGTACAATGAGATGATAAAATATAATATTTATTCCTCTGAGTACTCGAATAAAGTCAGATATCAAAGAGGAAATCCAAACAAAGTGGGTGCAACTTTGTTATCTCAAAGTAATCTCCAGAATTAGTTCACACAAAGTAGACTGGAATATAACTTACTGATCTCTGCGGCGAAGTACTAATCTAAGCAGAGTTGTATTCTCTGAAGACTTCGGAAGTTTGTATACAGCAAGGTGATCATCGTCTTTGATAGAGGACAATGAAATTAAAGGGTCTTCAAACAATCTATGGATAAAATTATTGCGAATCTGCGATATAGATAATGGAATTATTTAAGCGAAAGCCAAAAAACCGACATCGTACTAAAGAAGCACAAACCTCTGCGACCTTCAGCTCTTCACTTTGCTTCAAGGAACAAGCACTTGATAACGCCTGAATCAAGTCTCTGCAGCGTCCCTGCTTTGAAACATTAACAGTGACTGTGGACGGTAAGGCAGTTTTATCACTAGAAAAAATTGTGGCTGTTATCGCTCGTGTTGTGTTGAACTGAAGTGGCAAAGACAGGTACATGAAGGGATCAAATGTTACGGAGACCTTGTTGCAGATTGGACATACCAATGTTGACTTATATTGCCCCTGTGAAAAGAGACACATTGTAGGAGAATGAGATTCCCACGTTACTAATAAGAAATGAAACCAAACAAATATAATAATATAGCCTGGGTCTAAATCACACAAGCTAAAAAATCAGTTAAGAGACAGTGAATGCCTAATACAAAAGCTGATAGATGATGGACGATACGAGCACAGAACCGAGATTAGCATAAACTCTCAGATACTAAATTCAATAAGCACAAAGAGACAAGTATTGTACCATATTTCAAATACTGCATCACTGTATGAAGTTGCAAACGTATTCTAACTACGCCAATCAAACTCTTTTGATAAGATTTACTTTCTACAGAGCCACTAATAAGAAGGGTCGAGAATTTAGTACATCGAGTCTATTACTTGAGTGACCATACAGCAAGAGCAGACTTTCTAGACGACTTTATTGAGTTTAACCAAAAGCAAGCCTAGACCATAGTAGCAATAACAGATTTAATGCCCAATATTACAGAGATGAGTTGATACACAAGAAAGAGCATTGGATTTTCTAAAAGATGTACATCTGACCTGACAAACATCAACGATTATTGAGTCATTACGAGCAATATGATTTGCCCAAAACTCATCGGCAACTTCTTCATCAGGGCGCCCATCTGCATCTCGAGAATTTATATATGGTTTTTGTTTGACACGATTTAGGTCTTCGTGTAGACCATCCAGCAGATACGCTAAAAGCTCCTGCAATATAAGAACCCCTAACTCCTTGACTAACTATGCAAATACGGGTTCATAAAATTTCTAGTCAGTGTGACAGACCTGCGAATCATGTTGATTATATCCACTGAATTGAGGAGCAAAGCGAGCAAGTTTTGCTTTAAATGGACGAGGTGCAACTGGCATGCGCCCAGGAGCCCATAACTTCCTGAGTAATTCACCGAAAGCAAGAGCTAATTCTCCCTGTGCATAATGATCACAAATGTTTGA
The DNA here is from genome assembly GCA_900406405.1 of Lepidium africanum. Lineage (NCBI taxonomy): Eukaryota > Viridiplantae > Streptophyta > Magnoliopsida > Brassicales > Brassicaceae > Lepidium > Lepidium africanum. The sequence goes on from OVAX01000671.1 coordinate 24,903, forward strand.
GACTAGAGCAAACACCCAAGCATGCAGTAATGCAAAAGATTACACGTGCAACAGAGAAAGATCGAAAAACATCTACGCATACCTATGCACTTAAACCTACACACATATGAATCCAACAGATTTATGGGTAGCAAGGAACTTACAACATTGCCAAGAGGGTTTTGCCAATTTATTTCTTGATGATAATCTTCTTGAAAGTAGCTAGCAAACTCAGGTGTATGGACCAGACACTGTATTGCACTATTCATGAAACAAGTATTCCCGAGATTTAGCAGCCCTGTCAAGCCAGCTGTGGATCCCCTTGTGGTGACACCAGTGGTACTGTATGTGCTATCAAAAGATTGTGAGACTTCAACACCACCACTTCTGACTGCATTCTTGCCTGAAGAAAAACCTCCTGCAGCTGACAAGCTCGATTTGGAAGGGTCATTGAGAATACAAGCAGAGTCTTCATCCACCGATCCATTCTCTTGAACAGATTGGATGTGAGTACTCGATAATGTACCATTAGTGTCAAGTATCTCCACCAAAATCTGTTTTCAAACGACAGATACAAAATCAGTTGAAAAAAGGAATCAATAAGAATATAAAAATGAATAATCAGAGAGCATATAAAACCTTAAGCTTAGGCTAATTAAACAGTAGGACTGAAGCGTTGACGTTTACTTTCCATTGTCAAAATTTGCAAAAGTCAAAAGCTAATAGCAATTCAAGAACTCCAGCTAATATTGTATTAAAGAAAGAAACATATAATGCCTAATTCAATTTGTCCTCACAGAAATTGGCAGAAAAAGATAAACAACAAACGAAATACCAAGATACAATGTCAGAAAACTATTACAGAAGTTCAAGTGGCATAGTACTAGTGCCCAACTTATCTTATAGGAAAAAAAAAAATTGAACTCACATCCTGATCCATTTGCAGGTTAGCATCGTCCAGTGTCTTTTCTAAATCATTCATCAAAGAATATTTTTGGTGGCCATAGTAATCCCAAATGCGTACCTGCATAATGAAAATTCTCATATAAGAAATAAAATAAGTATAACAACTATCACTGAAATGGGGGTTTTAATAACATAGGGATATCAGATCTTTACATGCTTTGAGTTGAGGTCAAAAATTTGACAGGCCCTTCGATGGAGCTCACTGATAGTCTCCTGTGCAACAAAGTTTAATAGTACAATGAGGTAGCAGAATGAATAAGTTTAGATTTTAAAGCAATAAATCAAAACAAAAAAGAAGACTGAGAAGAAGAATAACCTTTTTGCTTATTCTTATGGCACTGTGCTCATTTTTTGGCATCAGAAGTAGCTGAAGACGTAAAGGGTAAACCTCAACAGCCAACTCTGTTTGAGAGAGACCTGAGCTAATGACTCTCCGCGCTAGTGTTGGACCACCCCCGTACCTTATAAAGCAGGAGCAGTAACCCATTTGAATCATATCATCATCTAAAGTGAAAAATCGCCATAATATAGTGATGTAGTAAATAAGAAACTAAGAAACTGCATTATAGGTTTCAACATAAGCATTAGAAAATAAGTTTAACTCACAAAGATATAGAGATGTACAGTTTCATATCTGTTCTATTCATCTACCATTACACTTACCATGAACTCAATTGGTTCCACACTTCTTGAGGGAGCAAAACATAGTCGCGACCTTCCTGAAGTGTTTCGATAATCTCACTGGTATTACTCGGGTCGTCCAGCGAAGAATTATAGATCAAATCAGAGTTATCAATCCTAGAAGGCTTCTTTAGAGTGCTTGAGCCAGCAGAGTCGCAATGCTCTGACAGTGAAGACCCATCATTTGTGTTGCATGGTTGATCTTGATTCACATATTCAATCCATTCTTGCCACCATCTGGACAGTAAGAGTAACAACAGAGAATATGTTCTCAGAGGTTGCACTCAGCACAATTACATTATAAAAGAATCACAATGGCTACGGTCTCATACAATACCCACAAATATGAGTCAATAGTAGCAAGTACCAGGTCTAACCCCACTCCTTTGCCTTACCATATATGACAATTCTATGGAAGACAATCTCAGAAACTCAAACTGCTCTCAAGAATTGATAATATGATAACCCCATCCCTAACCCTATTCTTTACCAAGGTAAGCTAAGTCTAAAAGACGAAGAAATAGATTCGATTCCTGGTAATTAGTCTTAACTCGTAAACAAGTGGCCATAGAAATCAAGCCTTATATACCTCTGGGTAATGAGATAGAATGTATCGCCTTCTTTACTGTTAGCCTCAGCAGCAATAGCAATGTCTCTGATGAAAACCCGCTCTTCCTCAGGAGACAGATCCGTGCTGCTACTACTGCTTCCCATCGATACCTCCGCCATACCTCGAAAATTAGGAGGATATATGTTCAGCTGAGTAGCTTTCGCGAATCTTGGCTATGCGGGGATGAACCTAAACTGAAATTCTGAAAATGACGGTGATGATCGGCCAAACAACCGTACTTCGCCGTATCCTCCGGCGAGAGCAAGACGGTTAAAATGATAAAACCCTAACGGCTTTTTTTGGGAACAAAGTTGAGAGAGCCGCTTAAAGTCGAACGTCCTTTCTCTTAACCAGATCCTTCCAGGCTTGGCTCCTAGATTTCTTTTTCGAAAAAGATTCCTCAAAATGCACCAAAAATTAATTTAAAACAGAAAACGCGACAATTGCTTTGCTTACTTTGTAAAACAAAAATCAAAAATCTTTTGTAATAGATTTAGTTTAAACCAATCATAGTTTGATTTTTATGATTGGTTTAGTTTAAATATTTTACAAAAATTTTTGCTTTACAAAGCAACTAAAACAATTGCCAATCCATGCCGTATTGAAAAAGGTTTTTTTTTTTTTTTTTTGCAGTAATTGCAACTAAGTAGAAAAATAAAAATTGAGTTTTATTTTTAATTTCTGTCTCTGCAGAATATTTTCAGAATATTAATAAATAAAAATTCCGATTATAGTTAATAATATGACTCAATTTAATTATTTTATCTTAGAAATCAACGTGGAAGCTCAGCTTTCAACTTCTGACTATAAATTGATAAAAATGAAACTCAGCTCTGGTTTGCGAATCTGAGTTGATGCTAATCTAATCTCTCCGTCAAGCAAGGTAAGAGATCTTATCACTTTTATCTGATCTTCTTAGGTTTAGTTTACTTTCATCTTGTTTGTCTCTACGATTTCTTGTATCCATTTCTTGCTTTAATCGTTTATTCTCTTATGTTCTCCATCGCAGTACCATTTCGATATAGCTGCTTTAAGTTTGTAGATATGTTCATTTTCATACAATTCAAAGTGTTAATCTGTTGCAGATGTCTTCGTGATGTCTGATTTGTTTTAGGTTTTAAGTTTGTAGATATGTTCATTTTCATGCAATTCAAAGTGTTAATCTGTTGCAGATGTCTTCGTGATGTCTGATTTGTTTTAGGTTTTGAGTTTTTGGATCGTGAAATTGGTTGTATTCAAGAAGGTAACAAGTTTCAGAATAAGGATGAAAGAGAAGGGTCATTATGTGCCGCCTACTTACATTCCATTAGGACAATCGGATGCTGAATCTGATCCAAATCTGGAAATTACTATTTCTGAAAGCACAAAAGAGGATGCGAGACAATGGTCATCTGGTATTTGCGCATGCTTCGACGATTTGCAGAGCTGTATGCTACTCTCTGTCTTCCAAACCTTGATTTTACTACAAGAACCAAATTTGTTAAAGGTGCCTCTTTGGATTGACCTGTGAATGTGATAATGCTTCTTGTGTGTTCCAGATATATTCCTAAAGATTAGTTTGGTTCTGGTATAGTTCTTGTTTAGGGTCTTTGGTTTAGAACTTAGAAGCATAACCAAGTGCATTGCTTGGCTTGGGGAAGAAATTTAGATTTAGGTGTAGAATAGCTAGGTTGTGTTTTTGAGCTTCCTTGTGGCTACTTACTTCTCTTGGACATAATTATGTTTTGTTTACTGTGAAAATCATCTAGACAATGGTTTGAGAGGAACATTGTAATTTACTGTGTGTTTTTATTTCGGATGCACAGGTTTTATAGGTTTGTTATGTCCTTGTTATATCTTTGGCAAAAACGCAGAGTTTCTGGGGTCTGGAACATTTGCAGGACCCTGCATAACTCATTGCATTACATGGGCTCTCGTCAACACGATTTGCTGCTTTGCAACCAATGGCATGTTACTCAGTCTACCGGGATGCTTTGTGGCATGTTATGCTTGTGGATACCGCAAGTCATTAAGAACCAAATACAATTTAGAGGTAAGAGTTTACTGAAATGACACATGTCTGGATGATACTATATCCTCCATTAGGTCCATGTGTGCGTTTCTGACTGAAGTAACATTCATTTATGCAGGAGGCTCCATGTAGAGATATTGTAACACACTTCTTCTGTCATCTGTGTGCCATTTGCCAAGAATATAGAGAGATTCGAGAACGTAGCAGCGACTCATATCCTTCCAACATCAACTTGGCTATCACTGATGCCCCCTTGGCTCAAACCATGGAATCTACTAATCGATCAACTTAATCTGGTTTTCTGTTTTTTGATAGAAGATATTGTATTGTCATCGACTTTTGCAATGTGTTTGAGAAGTTAGATGAGTAATGTATAACTTTCTAAGGTCACAAGTTTATCATAGTAAAGAAAAGGTTACAGCATTTAGATTCTACATCTTAAAACAAAAAACCATACAACGGTAATAGCTAAGGAAATTACTTGATATCAAAGAGCAGGCAGCCATTTATTCTTTTACATACAAAGCTACATGAGAGAAGACTGCTGAAGCATGTAAACTCTTTTAAGTGGTCACAAGATGAGGAGCTCCTGATCGTGGTAGAACACAAGAGTATGTTACATACTTTGCACTGTCCAGAAGCACGACTACAAAAACTCGGGACAGTGATTTTGGTCCTCCAATCATCCCCTCTATATCTCCATCACCACCTTCTCTAGGGTCAACAAGCACAGATACAACCATTGATGAGGCAGGTTTGATAGTTTTACTGCTGCTGTTATTTTGGTGCTCTTTGGTGAGGTTAAAATCTGATCCCGGAAGTGGAATAGGAAGACCACGGAGGATTCTTCTGTTCTTTCGCTTGTGTGTGCTTGTGGTGTTCTTACCATGTTCAGCAGTGACGTTGGTTGCTGGAGATGCAGGAATGATGGCTCCAGAGGTTGAGGAGACATCAAACTGAAACACTTCAGTGCACATCCCTGAACTAAACATGGGCCCTACAATAGAGTTATGTCACCAAAAAAAGTGTTATTATAAAGTGGACAAGAAACTCGGCAAAGAGAAATAAACACGATCTATTCTTTACAGTCTCTATTAGTAACAATTTCACATGTTCCTTATCAGTGTTTAGCATCTAATCCAGATTGTGAGATACATCTACTCATCACAGAGTAAATTCAGCTTCTTTAAATAATTCTTGTCAAAAATCAAGACATGATAATGACTAAGTATACTTACCAGGCCTTCCTACATAATCAAGTCAAGGAAACAAAATAACCTCAGAGATTCATAATTACCTGCAACACCTTCACGAAACCATTGCTGCATTTCACCATTGGCTGCTTTTGTTTTTAATTGGTCTTTCAGAGTATCAGCAGATCCTGAGGATAGAGCTTTCTGTTTTTCAGTCTTAGATCTATAGAGATGCTTAGCCATTTCCTCAGTCCTTCCCACGTCAGATACGGGTAATGCAGGGGTATAATCTTTAGAAATCACCAAGTCAGCTTTTCTCTCATTTGATTCAGAAGCCTTTCGTGAAGCCACGGCTTTCTCACTCGCCAATATAGAGTTAATAATCAAATTCCCATCTATCTTCACTAGTTTGTCATTCCGTGGAACAAAGAGTGAAGCAACAAGAGGCTCACTACCATTCCCAGGAGGTACAGAGCTCTCTGTTCCAGATGTATTTTTACCTGTTCCTCGATCAAAATCTCTCCCGCAATGCATCCCGTTACTATTAGAAACCCCAGTACCAGCACCACTACGAGATGTATCCAAAACTCTATCCCTATGCTGATTGTAAATCTGGTCAGTAATGTAATTAGACCTATAGTTTCCGTAAAATGCACTACTAATTCCTCCATAACTAACGTTCACAATTGGAGCCAATGCACCAAACAAAAAAAGAGAAAACAGAAGACCCAGAAAACTAATACTAGCAACCTTCTTGGTCTTAGTTTCAGTCTTCTTAGTATCTGACTTCTTTCCCTTAGATGAACCAAGAACATTCTGTGGTTTCAACCTAGGAATGGGAATCAATGGCACTTGAGATCCTTGTTGCTTCACCATATAAGGAGGACAAGGCATCCATGGATAAGGCATAGGAGCCATAGGTGGATACATTCCCATTGGAGGTGGTGGATGATGAGGCGGGCACATTCCATTGCCACCTAATTGCTGCCTTAAAGTAGCATTCTCAGCCATGAAATACGATATCTTCCCGTTCAAATCCGTAATCGTAGAATGCATATTCTTAACTTTCTCCTCCAACTCCTCCACGTAATGTTTCTTCCTCTGCCTCGAGAGCTGCGCACTTTCACGGTTTCTCATCAGTCTCGCTTTCTTTTTCTCGTCTTCTTCGCCAGTAACAGCACTTGCGTCTGCATCCTCTCCCCATCTCCTGTACTTACTATTCCTAGACTCGTCACTCAAATCCTCATCGATCTCTTTCTTCCTCTTGGTAATACATGTCGCAACAGGTTCTTCTACCTTAACCTTCTGGTCGACGACAACGTTTCCTGATTTAAGCGATGATTCATTTGTAGCCTCGGAGACATCAGAACCGCAATTACCGGAACCTTGAGATGATAAGGGAGTCAATAGATCCAGATTACGCTTAGCACCAGAGCACCGATCGTCGGAATCTCTTGGCGATTCCCGGTTGCAACATCCCGAAGTACTATTATCAGCATCTTTGTGAACACAATCGCCGGAAATTCCAGAGCCTTCAGACTCCGGCGTAAATTCTCCAAACTGCTCTTGGTTCGACGCATTGACAGGAATGAGAAACGTCTCATTCTCAGCAGGGAAGTAAAGATCATCGATACCATCGAAAGTAAGCTCGAATTCACCATCAGCATCAACAGGAAACCCCAGATCGGACATAAGTTCACCAATCGGAGTATTATCGGAGCCGGAATGGTACAAATTATCATCGAACGGAGGGATCGAGATGGAATCAAAATCGGAAGGAGGGAAGATGGAATTCGGGTCAGGAGCAGGTGGAGGAAGCTGCTCCGTAATTGATTCAGCCATTTTATCAATCTGTGTATTAGGGTTAGTGTTCAGAAATTGGAGATGAAGAAGGAGAGCTTCAAATGAGAGGGGTTATGGAGTAGTGAGGTAGAACACGAGAGAAAGACGACGAGGGGTTTAAAGACAAAGAAGGAACCTGCTTCCGTCTTCATCTTCGGCGCGTGGCTTCACGCTCCGGAATTGCACGCTCTCGCTAACTCGCTAGTGATGGTGGATAACAAAATCCATTTTACATTTGTTTCCTTAAATAATTATTAAACTACAAATCTGACCCAAAAAAATATGAGAAATTAATTTAAATAAAACAATTTACTACTAATTGCTACTAGCTAATAATAACTTGCATTATGTGGTAATACTTTATTAGATTTCTAAATTTTGAGGTTTATTTTGTTGACCAATATTTATGTGAAATCTTTTCATATTAATTTGAAATTATATAGTTATAATAAATTTGATTAACGGAAAAAAGAAAATGTTAGATTTATTCTCTTTATATAGTCTATTTTGTTTTCTAGTTAATTGTCATATCAATTGTAGATTTACATTTTTATTATTTTATGTTAATTTTTTTTTGTCAACTTGATCGATAAATTCTAATTCATAACTCAAACATATTAATAAATTTTCTACTTTTAATTTTTCATTTATAGTGAAATAGATTCGAATTCCATATGTTTGAACCATTAGTTGGACATATATCCATTATATTAAAAAAAGTTTGATATGTTAATTTGTTCAATGCAAATCTACAAAATGTACAATAATTTACGTCAATTATATACTATCTATGAGTTTGTCATTGATATAGTCTAAACTTATTTTTAGATTTCTTAATTTTTAATCTCCATCAATAGTTAGGTGGTATCAAACGAACTCTTTATTAACTATTAGGTAGACTATGTAACCACTAATTTGAAGAAAAACCGGTATATTAAATTATAAATTTACAATATAAAATTATTGATAATGAGTGGAATGCTTTATTATTATTTTTATATTAGCTAAACTATTTATAATGCAGGATGTTTTATTATTTCTAGCATATACAAATATTACATAGATTGGCTTAAAGAGGACAAATTCCTCACCAGTTTTTATTTCCACGGTTATAAAACAAAGCATATGCATTAGTTTGACGTTCTAAGAGTACTAATATTTTTGGGGACACAACACATGATCTGCATTAAGTATCTAAGTTTGATTTTTAGGTGTCAAGAATATTTAGGTGTTTTGAGCATTACCATTCTACACTTAATTTAATATTTAGGTGTTTTGAGCAAAACTTTGTCATTGTTTGCTTATTCAAGTTGATTTGACTCCTCTTTAAAATTTAAAGTTTATAAACTTTACAATGATGAAAAAATTTCTTTTATTAAGAAAAATTATGGCTTGCGTAATCTATAATTTTTGTATTTTGTATACAATATAAAAGCATTAACAATATTAAAATTACTAAGTACCATGTTTTCTTATCTTTATGAGTTTATAATTACTTCTCTCTAAACATTCTTTACTAAGATTTTACGAGTAAAATACAAACACAATTAATTGTGTTTATAATCTAAATTCTTAGAATCTCAAAAATGATCATGCAGAATTATACATTTTTGTTTCATTAAATTTTAGTTAAACGGTAAAAGTAATCATTCAACCATTTTATCAAAAATATTTATTAATTAAATACAAGAGCTCACTAAAGAATTTTTAGTTTTGCACTCATGTAATTAGTTTTTGTTTAAGCATTAATCAGAAAAGAGTAAAAGAAAACGGCGAGTGTGAAACAAGCGGGCAGAGGAAGAGCGTGGGAGATTTAGTGTGCACATGATAAAAGCACGTTGACTGCATTTTTTTGGTGTTTGAGTGAAGAAAGGGTTTTGTTATATCTCGAGAAACTTCTCTCTTCTCATCAAAGCCTTTAAATATTGCAATCTTATCGCTTCACTTTCCAACTGTGTGTCGTTTTTGAGTCTCTTTTCCGTCACGCATGTCTCCCTCTCCTCTCCATTCCTTATCATCATCACCTTCACACTCACACTCAAAGTTTTATTATAAGCTAAGATAAATTTATATGATAAATTGTTTCATCTTACTTACTATGTCTTTATTTCTTTATTATAACACCATCATAAAAATAATACATCTTATATATAATACGAAAGTTCTCTTTGGTTATTAACTTTATATATTTGCAAGTAAATTCTTTTTGCATCACGTATTCAATTTAGATACAAAACTAATCAGAAATTTCTACTTCTTTTATATGTTTGTAAAAAGATCTATAATTCTAAAAACTTATAGTTTTATCACTTCATATGATCCATTTTAAAATTTCTTGAAAACAATAATTTGTTTTTTTTGGAGCCAATAATTATTGAATAGTTGACTTTTCGTTTAGTAGCACGAATGTGCCACTTCTATTGATATAAACAGTTTATAAAATCTCTATAATTAGATTCACCAAAATCATCAATAAGCAACATTCTTCACAAAAATGCACCGCCAAAAAGATCAAAGACAAATCACAAGTAGAACCGCCAAAAGCATCAAAGACAAATCACAAGTAGAACCGCCAAAAGCATCAAAGACAAAACATGTTTTTAAAACTCACTAATCTCACATTTTTCTCGAAGCATGTGGCCCATTTAATAATTTATAAACAGCTTAGGCCTACTTAGATCCACAAGTTTTATGAGTTTGGCCCTATGTACACAATCGAATCAATATTATTTTTGAAAAAGGAATAAATGTTAAAATTCGTGTAAAATTAAATATAAAAATAGTTGTCCGGCTCCAAAATACATAGTAGCTTCATTTAGTTTAGTAGTGTATATGTCCCTAGAATATTAATTAAAGCTTATGTTTGAATCGCGACTACAACTTTTTGTTCTTTTCTTTTTTACTGGAACAACCAAACGAATAATTTAAATAAACTTATTTACAGAATAATTATATAATCGAAACAATTAAACTTGAAAATGTGTTTAGTGAAAAAAAAGCAAGCAAAGAAAAAAAAACTTAATTGACGTTTCTTCTTCCCGTCGATCATTGTTCTCTTTGGTTTGAATAAATATGAAGCGGCCCCATTTATTTTCTTCGCTTCCAACATTCAAAAACTCAGAACAGACCATGGTGTTACTTCTCCTTTCACTACAAAAAAAGTCTTCATGTATAGCACATCTACATAGCACGTTTTGCTCAAATGCTATCGAAAAGCAAATTTAATTAACGTTGACACTACTATAGCGTTTTGTAAACGCTAACAAAAAAATCACTAAACGAGAAAATAATCTCATTTTTCCGCCCAACACTTAGTGAAATAATCACTTTTTCTCTTCTTCCCTTTCATCGTGAAAAACCTTAACATTTGGTACTTTCTCATAGAAAACAAATTCATCGATTTGTCGACCAATTACTACTTCCGCTGCCGTTGATAAGATCTATATAACACCTACGCCGTTGATAATTTTGGAAAAATTGTTCCAATAACATCTTTATACTGATCAAGGCAACTCATCGGATACTTTAGTATGAAAAGGTTGAGGGTATTCTAACCTCATCCAAAGTTAACCCATCAATTTGAGATGCACTACCACGGAAAGAAAATTCAACAACCTCCTTTCCCAATCCATATATCTCAAATATATGTGCCCCACAATAACTGCAACAGAGAGCTCAAGTGTTAAAGATTCGAAATGAACAGAGACAGTAATAAGCTCCAAAATCGAAATAGATAGCTCAGAGACTCTACCTAGAGTATATTGAGATGTCCATCTTAGAGAGAACCTTAAGAAGACCAGTGTGTACTGCCTGCAGTAGCAATTCAAAAAAATCTTAGTATAACTTTCTCCATTAATTATGCAGACCGTAGCAGTGTTACAATACGGATTGGCAAACAGTATACACATGCAAGAAAAGAGCAAGTGGCTATTAGCACTGGCTCGTCAATGATCGTTAACAGGTCTGACCTTGCGATAATTCTTTTGAGCCTGCTCCATAGTTACAGTAGGCATTTTGCCGTTTCTCATCATGTTCACGGTCTTGTTGCTCAAACGCCACTGTCTGCATGTCTCCAGTGCTAGGTACGGGCATATAGCCCTGAAATATAATTATAAACCATAGATCCGTATCATTTTCAATGGATGCCACATCAAATAATTGAAGAAAGCATTCTCAAATCATGTAGTCAACTATAAACTAAGTATACGAGTGTATTAATAAACTACATAAGAATAAACATGAGCCTATTATAACGAGTGCTATAATTTGGCATAAAGGACAGAATGAGAATATAAATAACGTAAGAACTCCACATGACTTGCTTTTGTAAGAAAGGAAACTGTCTAACAGAGTGAAAGATTCAATGAGAAAAGGAAAAGTAGAAACCTTGCTCCATATCCAATCAAACAGGCAAAGTGATGAGTACTTAAGCGCTGAGCTGTATCAGCAATTATCGAAGCTGACATTCGAAGACCGTTCTGGATCAAATGTTGGTGAACAGCACCCACAGCCAATAACATTGGAATCTCAGGTCTTGGTTCCTGAAAAAGGATAGGCTGCTGATTAGGAATAGACAGCAAAGATACAAAATATGTAATGATAGCTAGAAAACATAACAGAGTCCAAATACGACCCTGATACACATTATCACCAACAAATGAGCTTAATTTTAGCAATCAATCATAATGACTTCAGAACACTTGAAACCACGGGAGCATCAAGATTATGAGAAATATAAAAACTAACAATGCTAAAATATAGCAGCTCATTAACAAGAAACCAACGAAGCAACCAGCAATGACTGAAAGTGTATGTTCACATTCTAACTTAAGAAACAATATATAGATCTGCGAACTTGACTTTCTATCCCTTAACCGTTCCAATTTCACAAGAGAAAAGACAATAATGTCGCTGGTCCAGAATAAGAACCTAAAGGATAGCTGTAAGTAGACAAAAACTTAGGCGTAAAAGGTGATAACTACACATTTTCATATCAGAAATCTAAATTTCACAATTGATACGGACGAAAAATTGCATGTACCGGATTATCAGATCTGTCTGAGAGAACAAGCACTTGGGAGCCACTGCGAACAGCTTCATCGGCAGCTTCACAGAGTTTTAGAAGACCCTTCTCCAAAGATCCTTCAATTCCTCTATGTATATCAAAAAAATGTGGGCATTATTTGGGACTTTAAAAGTGGATCGCTGAGCAAACCCTCAAGCTCCCGTTCATATAGTACAGGACCAGACAAAACAACCTGCTCATGAAAACACAAGTCTTGATGATGAATATGAAATATTACAAAAGCCAAATGTTTCTATGCCGGCACAAAATTCAAATTTTAGGCACTCTGACCTGTGAAACATTCTGAGGCCCAACCTCCAATATATTTCCACGCTTGCCAATATTAACTTCAAGTGACATGACCAATCCTTCTCGAAGAGGATCAATAGCTGGATTTGTAACCTGTAAGTACACCATGTGAAGAACCACAAAGGGAAACGTTTCAAGGACAGTTCAATTAATCTACCCAGACGAATCATGTATCAGTTAACCTAGATCAGAAGAACCAAACAGTTCAAATTGCGCCGTTTCAATGAGAAGAACAAACCTGAGCAAACCGCTGCTTGAAATAATCATAAAGCATATGCGGCTTTTGAGACAATACTGCCACTGGAGTATCATCCCCCATGCAAAACGTTGGTTCTTTTCCCTGGGCAGCCATTGACTCAATTACCATTTGAACATCTTCACTCGAGTAGCCAAATGCCGCTGATGATAGCTATAAAATAAAATATGTATTAAATATGTAATGATAGCTATAAAATAAAACAGCACCCAAATACGGCCCTGATACACATTGACACCAACAAATGAGAATCAAGATTAATGAGAAATATAAAAAATAACAATACAATATAACAGCTCATGAACAAGAAACCAACAAAGCAACCAGCAATAACTGAAAGCGGATTTTCACAATTCTAACTTAATACACAAGCATATAGATCTGCGAACTTGACTTTCTATACCTTAACAGTTCCAATTCTCGCAAGAGAAAGGACAATAATGTCGCTGGTCGGAAATAAGAACCTAAAGCATAGCTGTAAGTAGACAAAAACTTAAGCCTAAAAGTTGATAACCACAAATTTTCATATCAAAAATCTAAATATCACAACTGATACGCATGAAAAATTGTATGTACCGGATTATCAGATCTGTCTGAGAGAACAAGCTCTTGGGAACCATTGCGAACAGCTTCATCGGCAGCTCCAACTTTTTTAGAATAAGGATGTTTTCGTTTTCCCTGACGTTTATCCTGTACCTGTGCTTTTTTGAACCTGTTGTGAACACAATGACCCTTGTCCTCCATTTCTATCGATCGAAAATCGGATAAAAGCCCAACCGGCTTCTCATATAACATGTCATTGTCACAGCCTACTTGTTAAATCACAAGACTTGAGGAAGAAGAAAGCAACTTGCTTTAGGAGGAAGGAAGTGATGTGTGTAAAATTCAAACTACACATCACTTCATCTATTGAGCCGTTGGTGTAGAGTCACCATCTACACCTTGAGAACTGGCGGTTTGAAGCCGTAGGACCATTAGGGAAAGGCTTCTTTAATTTAAACTTTAAACACTTTTAGTATTCTTGTTTATTGTGATTAGTCTATATATAGGGTGTAATTCAGTACATGAAAGAATTAAGGAAAGAGTTTTCTCTTCTTCAAATCTCTCTCTCTCTCTATCTCGTTACCAATCTCTCTCTCTCTCTCTCTCTCGGTTACCAACTCTTCATCTTTAATCTCTATTCTCCATCTTCTTCTTAAATCTACAATCTCTTCCCAACTAAATCTAATACTACTGTGAGTAGCATAACGTCCAAAGAAACTTCTATATATCCATCATAACCTATCTCAGTACCATTGCTGCTTTTACACAGAGCTATCATTTCTCCACGTTTATGGAAGCATCCAACTATTATTACCCCGTGTAATCCCAGAAATTGAGCTCCCCTTCTCTACACGGTCCGCGGTACACACCTCTATTTTGCCAACCTTCAAAAGCAAGTAGGGTTGCCCCTATAGGATGAGTCTTTAGACGCTCGAGAGCTTCCATTAATGTTCTGTACCGACAGATTTTCGAAATATTCATTGACTTCACATCATTACGAGCCTGAGTCTTTGTGCAGTCAAAAAGAATCGTTCGTTCTTTCGGAACGTCATGATTCATGATGAATTCCAGCGCCGTATCCACAGATTCAACATAGCAAAAATGCTTTTTACCATTGATTGTGCAAGGAGATCGACCGTATGCTTGGCTTGCACGTCCATAACATACCTAGGACACAATGGTTTAAAGACAGATTCCCATCCATGAATAACTCGAGACGCACTGACTAGATCCCTACCCACATATATCCAACAAAGTTTGTGATTGTTCTGGTGTCGAACAGGGCCAGCTAGCCTTTTCAAGCTTTCTCCGATTTCTTTTGCCAGGGCACTCTTTCTTGATACTGGCTTTGCTAGCCAATACAAAAGAACAAATGCTTGACTGATGTCTGAAAGACTTAAAGGACTGGTTGGATTTGTGCTTTCAACGTGACTATATCTTTCTCTGAGGAGACACTTTGCACAATTCTCTTCAATCACAACTCGTTTGTTCTGTTGCAGTTGTGACCGAGTTTCACTTGGTAGCCTACTTAGCACCTCAGATCTTGTTGGACAAGCCATTCCTGAAGAAAACTGTAAGTTTCAAAGAGGCACAATAATGAGAATATATGTAGTCGAGTGTAAAGAGTAAAGAGTATTCGTTAGCGTGACTCTTCATAACTGTAAAGAGTATTCGTTAAGTGTAAAGAGTATTCGTAAGTGTAAAGAGTACTGCAAAGAGGCACAAGCCATTCCTGTAGCAGTTAAGTGTAAAGAGTATTCGTTAGCGTGATCTCTCCATAACTCTAGCTAGGTTTAAGTTTTGTGCAAAGTATATATGTAGTCGATTCTGATAATGAGAATACACAGAAAAGTTAAGCCACTCTAGTATTCTATAGTGTAAGTAATATCCCAACAAATCGATTCAACTCCAATATTCCTAAACCCTAGAAATACAGAAGAAATTCAAAAATTCTGGGAGAGAAACTGAGAGCTAGAATACTTACAGGATTGAAGAGTTTATGTGATCTTCGAGAAATTGGAGTGATCTTCGAGAAATTGGAGTGATCTTCGAGAAAGGGAGTGAACGAGTTTATACGATCTTCGAGAAAGACTTTATGTGATCTTTGAGAAAGGGAGTGAAAGAGTTTATGTGATCTTCGAGAAATAACTCTGCGATGGAAGATTCAACATGCTGATTAGGTAATGGTCAACCACAATCAAAGTTCATCTCGAGTTCAATCTACAAAATCAAACTCAGCAGTAATTTGGAGCAAAGTTGTTTGGATTAAGCATCGAATCCCAAAGCATTCCACCTTACCTGGTTAGTAGCTCATAACAGGTGCCCTACAAGAGATCGCTTAGCAGCTTGGGGTATCTCCACAGACACAAATCGCCTCCTCTGTAATCGACATTTTGACTCACGAGATCTCTGGCTCAACTTACTGTGAATCTTCCTCTACTTTGAGAGAAAGGGAGGGAAAGAGTTTATGCGGGTGTTAAAATGGACCGGTCAAGCTCACAAAATTAAGATAACCGGTTGAGATCCCTAAAACCAAAAAATAAAAAGTTTGTTTCGTGGTTTTTGGCTAATACGGGAAGTCGTAGCTTGGCTCAATATACGAGATGGGAGAACTAAAATGGAGATTCGGATTCTTCAACGGCTCGTGAACTCAATCGAGGGTCAGATGTCGATTCTACAAGGTAAATCGCTTTGGACTGAGAGCTCGTGAATTTCTTGTGGCGCTTTGTAAATTGTTTACTTAGACTAGATATTAGGGTCCAGAGATTTCGGTATTAAGGGGTTAGAGAAGATTTTCTTGTCAAAATGATGTTTTTGGGTGTTTGGACCATCTCTTTCTGAGCTAATTCCTGCTTTAATGACAAATGTAGTGAGTCTAGTGACAAGGATACAGGAAACTTTTATGTGATTTACAGTTCTGGGTTTTGGAAGTGGGATTCTCTAATGTTACTTTTGAGAACTTCCTGTTGCCTTTGACTTAGAGAGTTGTATAGGAGATAGTTTTGTTGTCTTTTGGAAAATCCTCTGGCCAGGGGCAAGAATCGCTAGAGGGTCGTAAGCATGTTTTCTCTTTGCAAAATGTTTCCAATCTGTTGCCAAAAGTGTGATTTCCAATCTTGTTGAGTTTCATAATGGGGCAAATACTGCTTCACGTTGAGGTTTGCTGACTCGCTGAAGTTGATACATTTTTGGTTCTGTTTCAGAAGGTACTCTAAATTATTTTTCCCTGAGGAATTTGGCACTGCTGAGGGGAGAAAGGCCACGAGATAGAAGATATCTTCATTTGGAGTAATCAAAGATGTATGTTTGTTCCACCTGCAACAACAACAAGAAGAACAAAAGTGTTGGTTATGGTTAGTAATTGTATGTTTCAGAATATCATTGGAAGCATTTGCTATTGGCATGTTTTGCTCACTTGGACTGATTGACTGGATAAATAAGGATAAGTCCGTTGTTGTTGCTTGTGAGAATGTTGTTGAAAACTTCTTTAGCAAATTCAAATATGCTGCTCTTGGTAATCAGGAGATTCAGCCAGGGATGTGGAACTTTCCACAAACCTTTTGCTCTCAGTTTTCTCTCTGCGATATGCAATCCAGAAAATCGATATATGGCACTTCAAATGAAAACAAAGTGGAATGAATATAATTCAAATCTGAAAGTAACTTTCTTGTTTCATGCACGGCAACCAACGGTTGATCTGGATCTCTCTGTTGAAACTAAGTCTCATTATATATATTGCTTTCACATCATACCTGATTCGTAGATTTAGCTTATTTGGGGTTGAAATATTTGACCACTTTTAAACAATAGAGAATTATTCCATCTGACTTGAACTTACTTGCCTGTGCAGAATCATTTGGACTGAAAGACTCTCTCCAATTATTGAGGAGGTCTATTCTATTGATAATGACAAATCCTTCAACGTAATCAAAAGTGCTCTCCTTCGAAATGAGATGTTCGTGGTCCCTTGAAAATGCAGAGAAGTCAGAGTAGAGTACTCTGATCCATTTAACCTATTAGAAGTCATTTGACTGTGTCAGGAAAGTGTTATACATTTTGACTGTTTACTGCATATTACATCACCCATGCCAAAAATAGAACCATACCATATGGGGTGCTTGTTCAAGAAAAATCTGTGCCCGGGTAATTATACCAATTGTCCAGTCCCACCAAGAACACTGTAGAAGGGTTCAGAATTCCGCTTCTTAGAACAGGTTACGACGTCTTGTTTATTTGATTCAATGTTGGAAATATATTGTTTATCAAGTGTTTGATTCTATAACTTTTTCTTGGTGCAAGTTGCAAGTGTGTCCTGCATGTTTTACATTTGCGCCTATGCACTCTTTGTTTAGAGTAAAAAGCACTTTTAAAACTTCAGTGGAGAAGATGCTTATTCTTAACAGGTGCATACTTTTTTGAGACAACCACAGACATATAGCCCGAACCGAATACCTGTGACAATCTCTAGCTGGTAGACGTTGTTGATTTGGGGTCCATGCTTGAATGCTTGGCCACTGATTCCAGCGTTAGATAGCGTACCTCCAACAGTCAGATGAAGGTAGTCTGTCCAGGACTTTGGTGAAAGACCATATTTTAGAGTCTCATGTAGAGTGTTGATCCATAACTCCCCACCTGGAACATCCACATACGGTTGCTTGCCCTTGTAAATCGTGATATCGGGACTTCGAAGTGACTCCATGTTGATGACAACACCTTGATGAGCTAGATCTTGTCCTTGAAGCGAGTGACCATGGCCTCTGGCTGCTACTGTAAGACTTAAGGTGGAGCTCAGATGGAATATAATTCAACTCTGAAAGTAACTTTCTTGTTTCCTGTACGGCATCCAATTGTTATGTTAGCGACCAACGGTTGATCTGGATCTCCCTGTAGAAACTAGGTCTCATTATATATATATATATATATATATATTGATTTCACATCATACCTGATTCATAATAGAGTTAGCTTCTTCTGGGTTGAAATATTTGACCACTTCTAAACAACAGAGTTCTTCCATCTGACTTGAACTTGCTTGCTTCTTGTTTTATGTAGAACAATCATGTAGCCCATTTAGTAAGTTATAAACAGTTTAAGCCTATTTAGGTCCACAGTTTTTATGAGTTTAGCCCTAAGTAAACAATCGAATATACTTTGATGGACTAAATTGAAAGTATTCTAGCTCCCGCAACTCCAAAAGGCCGCAACTAGTATTTAAGAAAAAAATAATGTAAAGATTTCTGTAAAATTAATAAATATAAAAAATAGTCATCTTACTTCTCCATTGGGTGTAAGCAGACAGAGATAAGATTTTTTTGCATCTACACAAAAACCTTTTGTTCTTCTCTTCTCTCTCGCCCTCAATGCTTCCATTTCAATCCTCTTCCGCTTGACTGTCTTTTCTCTTTGCTGCAAGAGAATAAGATTCAAGCTTTAGAGGAAGCAAGGACCCAACCCACAAGTTTCTAGACATATCTAACCATCTCTCATGGACACAGAAACTGTTTGTGCCGTAATGGCGGAGAAGGGTTTTACAGTGGATCCTTTTCTGGTCGAGGCTCTTCAAAACCCTCGACATCGTTTGACGAGTAAGCTTCCTCCTTTTGCCTGATTTGTGTCATGCCCTAGTTTAGGGAAAGTTAAAAGTCGTTTTTTCTTTTTTCCAATCTGTATTGAATTGAGCTACGTCTCTTAATTGTGATTAGGTATATTGGGGAAACGATTGGTAGTATCAGTATGAGGATTGTTCACTCTTTAGATAGAACCTAGTTTCATTTCTAAGAAATTTTGGTGGATTTGAATCTGTCTGCTAAGTTTTAGGAATGCCATTGATCTTTTCTTTTCTATCTCCTTGTACTGTAAAATCTTTTCTAGTGTTACTGAAAGTTGAAGCGTACTTACCAAGCAGAGTATTTATGGTGAACCCCATAACTAGGAAGCTAGTTTTGCAATAGCAATGTTTGTAATCTGATGTTTGAGATTGTTTTGTTGGAGTTGTCTCTCCTTGATGAGCACATATGCTTGTTCTTTATCTATTTCAAGGATATTCTATTCTTAATTGTTTCCTAAGACATTTTTGTTGTTGTTATGTCAGTTTTGCGGATGGAACTTGATATTCAGAGGTTCATACAGAGCCCTGATCAGCAGCAATTCGAGTTCCAGCATTTTCCAACATCGTATCTTCGTCTTGCGGCCCATCGTGTTGCTAACCACTATGGACTAATTACATCAGTTAGAGATGGTGGTACAGATGGTAGTAACGGGTGCAGAATTCTTGTGACTAAATCAAATGAGAGCAGATTTCCTGCTGTTAGACTTTCTGAAATCCCTGCTAAACAATCCGAGAGTTGCAAGTTTGAGCACATGAAAATTGCTATAAAGCCCCGACCTTCTAAAGCATCTGGAAAGGATGGTGGTGAACTGGAGAATAAGGGTGGTCCTCTAAGAAGTGTTGAAGAGAGGAAAGAAGAATACGACAGGGCACGAGCACGCATATTCAACAGTCTTGCAAACCTTAACTGTCACGATTCTTCACCTGAACCTGATTTTTGGAGGTTGAATTGTAGTCCTAACAGAGATGAAAATCAAATGCCAAAGAATAGTAATATCGAGGCAAACCAGAACCGTAATCCAAGAGAGAACATTCCTGCATCTCGTATTGCAATTCTTAGAGACAGAGAGAAAGATCGGTATGACCCTGACTATGACCGCAGCTATCAAAGGTACGAAACTCGGAAGCGTTAAACTTGCGTTGATCCATAACATGTAGGTGACAAAAAATGGTTTAACTTGCGTTGTTAAATTGAAAACTGTGGATTCTACAGGTACATTAGGAACCTCCCGGTTGATCAAAATATCTGTTTGGGACAGTTCAACATTCAGAAGATGGGAACACCATACTTTGATATGGGATTTAACGGATATAGTCAAAACCCAACTGCTCCTACATCTCTTAACTTGGTTCAACATGCTGTAATGAGCCCCTATGTGCCTTCAAGGGATGCTACTGCGTACATGCAATGGCCAAATGCAGCAACTGTTATGTACACTCATTCATACGAGCACTTCAGAAACGTCCCTTTTCAGGTAAACAAGATAGATTTTAACAACACATTAGTGATTAAACAAGTGTGTAAAAAACGAATGTTGTTTTTGTAGGCACAGTTCTATCCTCAGCCTCTTACCTTCGACTATATGCAGAACCGGTAGTTGCTCGCTTTTTAATCATGTATTAGGGATCTGTAATCCCAATTTTGAGACACTTTTGTTGTCGAAAAGGGAACAAAGAAAAAAAAAACTTTTAACTTGATTAAGTGTCATTGCCTTGTCTTTTTTTCGTTATGTTATCTGTTCCAGCTTTTGGAATTTTACGTACATTTATCTTCGTTTCAAATTAGCCACAACAAACGATTATTAAATCTTAATTAATTATTTTTTTGGGGGTCAATATCTGTCTTATTTAAATTTTTAGTTGGACAAAGATAATAAAAACAATATCACGACCAAAAAAAAGATAATAAAAGCAAAATGATTATACAAAAGTTAAATTGTTCGTGTAAAAAAAATATACACTTAACAATTTTACTAACGTTACATTATTTTAAAAAGCTGAATAAAGGTCCAAATTACAGAGATAATTCACAAACCTTAATATTATTACTTCCATGAAAATTGGAGTTAAAAGTATTCAAATATCAATTAATTTCAGAAGAGCTTAAGAATCTTCCTACCACCATCTCCATTACCATAATCCGAATCTTCATACCTTAAATTTCGAACCATTTGATTTTGCTGCGTAATCGCATTCTTTCCCAAATAAGAATGCTCTAATGGCTGCAACATATAGTCCTGGCTCAAAAAATGAGCCGGAACCGGTGAGCTAGCGAATAAACGATCAGTAGCTGAATCGGAGACGATGACGTGTCCACCGGAGATTCCATTACCATTACCACCACCTTGCATTCTCCTAAGGTAAAGACGATATTTCTGAAGATGACTCGCTACGTTCTCTCTAGTTAATCCATCAACACTCATTAGCTGCATTATTGTCTTCGGAACTGCGTTTTTGATTCCTAAATGTCCAACCGCATCAACGAAACGTTTATGTAGCTGAGGCGTCCAAACTAAACGCGGTCGTTTTAACGTTCTTGCTGGCTCTCCTCCGATTGATCCTGAATCGCCACCGTAATCCGAATTCTTCATTGATGGAGGAGTGACGGATTGAATTTTCTGGTGATAAATTGAGTTGTTTCTCTTGGACTCGAGATGTTGATGATGATGATTAGGGTTTCCGATTTGAAAAGCGAGAGCTAGATGAGGAGTGATTAGGGTTTGAGAGATTGGAATGAGTTCTTCAGGTGATGGAAGTTCCTCTTCCCATCTTAGAAACCAATTCGGATTCTCTTCTCTCATTATGTCAGAGAGATGATCGGAGATATGTGTTTACGGCGATGACTTGTGACGGAGGAGAGAGGTTCGAGGTGGATCTTTAGGAAGGAAACAACAAAGTAGTTGTAATTGTGAACATTTCTATAAATGTGTGTAATATTTATAAATGGAAGAAAGAGAGTGATTGGCTGATTCCATTTTTCTCGAATAATGTGTTAATGGGTTATGGAATAAATCTATGATTCTTTATCTTATATGATAAAAATTGAATTAAGAATTAAGAAACAATAAGATTGATCTGTCATTGTCATACACGGTTTGTTTCATGGCGTCCAAATTGCCAGTTTTGTGTTCCATCCTAAGTGCTTGTATTTTATTTGTTATGTGCAGCACAATAATGGATTGTGTGTGGATTATAAGCAATAATGATTTGTGAGTGGCTTCATAATTTTACTAAAATTATTTGCATAATGTCCATTTTTTTTTTTGTCAAGCCTAAAACTCACACATACAGTCCCTTTTTTAAGCTATTATAATGTAGCGGGTTGGAATCAAACTCTGGTATCAAGTCATTATCTGAATCATCCCAACCACCAGAGTGAGAGCAACTCGATAATGTCAAATATTTTTACGAGATAAAAGTGTTTTGGTTAAGTAATGAAATAAATTTTTATTGTTTTTTCTATTCAAATTTGATTTTTCAAGTTGTTGTATTAATTTTACTTAATTAATTACAAAAAAAAAATCTCAGGTAATATTGTTTGGAATTTAAATGGTTTTTGTTATTATAACTGGTATTATAATAACAATATGAAATTCGATTATATAAAATTGTATTGCCTCACATCATATCATTTTCTTAATAAAAATTGTAACATATGAATCGAATTTTAACAATTCAAGCTTTTAAAAATTATGTTTTACCAATTGGGAAGTTGGTATATTATTTGATTAGAGATAAGAAGAAAGAAGAAATCTTAATATATATTAAAATAGTAACATTTGTGTACGAAAACAATGAATCTCGAATCTTTCTCTAGATTTAAAGACCGATGATTATTAATCAAAGTATAAATCAATCAATCAAAGAAAGAATAAAAACTTTAAATGTTATGAAAGTGAGATGCAGAAAAAAAAAAAAAAAAGAAGAGAAGAAGACAAAAACAGTTAAAGTTGATAATTGACGGACTGGTTTTACTTTTTGTTTGGTTTGGATCTGTCATTGTCTTATGTGTTTGGGAGTTATGGTCCAAACTTCAGAAAGATTCTTAACATTACACGTGGTGCGTGTTCTTTCACGCGCTGATATTATGCGCGTGGGGTTATAAGAAACTGTAACTTGTCGTACAATTGGTCTGAAAGTACGCATGAGATTCCACGCGCAGACATGATGGATTAGGTTAGGCCACTTTTTTAATTGATTTTATTTAGTGGGTTGATTGTCTGTAAACCATGCGCCTAATCTACTTTTTTTCATTTAACTACAACTGACTTATAAAAACTAAATTACTCCTTTTTTTAATAATCTTTATTCCCATCTGTTAAATTTTTAAGTTTAAGAGAATGTAATGAAACATCAATCTTTGATGATTTAATTTAAAGTTTAGTTAATTTGGTAGTTAAAATAATACAACTAATGATTTTGATATTAATGCTTCGATTTCTCCCACTACATATTGTATATTGAAAAAAACTTTTAAACTACGTATCAGATTTTTAAAATATAATTATTGACCAAAAATTTATTTACTTTAAACTTAAAATGATATTTTATTCAAACAAATTTTTTTTGAAATCTGCTGATTTACTATCAGTCTGGTGATTATAATGATTCAGCTAAAAATTCAAGCACCATAGTTCAATTTCTCTCCACTACACTAATAGATTAAAAAAAGATTTTACAAGTGACCTTTTAGCTATGGATCAATTTATTGTCGATCCAATTATTGACAAAAAAAAATGTTTGTAAAATCTTTTAAAATCTAGTATTACTAAACTGACATTTTAAACAATACAATAAGTCAACTACTATTGGGAATATTTTAAACGACTCTAATTTGAAAGTATTTTTGATGATTTCTCATATAAAAAATACACAAATCTAAATCTTAAGATTTAAAATATAATTTTTAAAAACTTCCAAAACAAACCATAGCAACTTCTTTAAATTCATTGATAATCACATAAAAATCTTATAAAGTCTAAATCTTATAAGATTTATTGTTCAATAAACTCCCTAAGTATCACAAGTTTCAGAATTTTTTTTTTTTTTTTTAAAGAACATATACTCCATAGATTATACATAAGAATTTAATTGTACTAGTATTATAGAGTTCTATTAAAAGAATTATAAGCACGCAAATGACACAAAGGTATGGGTCAAGAGTGGGACTTGTGCTGCATTCAACAAATAGATCACAGAACTTTTTAGGTAAAAACTATAAAGTGTGAAATGATTTATATTCCAACTCTAGTTTCGGCGTGTCATACTGTCATTTAGTTTATCGAAGCTAAATCTAATTAATAGTGTAGCTTAAACTAATACTACGATTTATTCGGATTGAAAAAGTCCAATTTTTTTAGTTAGTTAAATGATTTGAGAAGAACATAATAATATATTTAATTAAAAACTGCGAATCTATCAAACAGTTTCATAACTTATACTGTATTTAGCAACTAAATAGACCTCATCATTTTATAATAACAACTTGGTTTCTCTAACCTTGATATATTTCCAATTAACAATATTTCAGTTTCATAATGAAGATAAAAAATTAAGTGGTTAAATATTCATTTATGTAACATTTTCATCTGAGTTCAATTATAAAAATTTATGTTGCTCTGTCTACTATTATTTGGTGTTTTGGAAGAATTTAAACTATTGATCAGATTTTATCAATTAATTTTTAAATTAAAGAAAAACAAAATTAATTGGACTAAAGTATAGCTAGTGGCCAACCTCTCAACACCATTATGTAATTTTTAGTAGAAAATAAGATAATTACGATAAGGAATCTTCTTCCGAAGTCACCAAGACAAGAAGAGAAACCAGACAAAAATTGTCCCCTTGATTTCTTTTGCACCAATTTGTAATGGGATTTTGCAAGCCAACCTTACTTAAGGCCAGGGATGCACAAAATATGGCTTTTATGCAATTATCCTTTTTCTAAGTTATGTTAACTTTAAAATAACAACAATTTTTTTTTTGATAAATAACAACAATTAAAAAAAGTCTTTGTTAATTCTAGAAAATAACTTGCAAAAAAAAAATGATTTAAAAGGGGAATCTTTTATTTATTTATATTTATCGAGGGATATGATTAATTAATTCTTCAATCATGTGATGCCCATGTTTTATTATAAACCACCTATATATATGTACACACATTACTTTGCCATTTTCGAGTCATTAAGATTGATTGACACCTTCTGCTTAAAAAATGGTTGTAACGTTGAGAAAATATATATGCTAATTCTGATATATATCATGCATATGTGCACATTTTGTTTTCGATAAATCACAAGATTTTGTTATTGTTGTAGTTTTACCGACTTATAAAAATATTTACAGAAAAAATAACACTATCTTTTCTAAAACAATTTTTTCTTTTTGGTTGATTGTATTGTCGTTGACAAAAATAGATAGTCTAGTCTTATAGTTTATAGTATTATTCGTAGTTGTATTTTATTTACTGTTGTTGTTTCTTAAGAATACATGCATGAATCGATAACATAAATTATATACTCTGTAGCCCAACAAATCAAAGTGATTGGGTAAAGAGAAAGAGATGTAAAGAGAAACTGAACATATAATTCAATAAATTTAGAACGAAGTGGACCAAACTGGGCCTTTATTGGGTAAATAGATAGGCCTATATTGTACTACATTTATGAACTTATATGATCTCAATTTATTTGATTCTCATTCACGTTTCGAAATTAATGTTTCGCTGATTGCCTTTTTTTTTCGTAATTGCAATTTATCATACCAAGTCATAAGTCATAAAGTGATTCCAAAAAATATAAATAACCTAATTTTTATGAAAAGTTTAAATAATATTTAGCTAAAAAATTGGACCCTATAGTTAAAATTAAATTTTATAATGACTACAATGCATTTTCTACCACCACTGGCTAAATCTTTAATTGTCTGTTATTTTAATAGAAGTCAATAACACTCTTTACAAATATACAAATGAGAAAACAGTGATTAATACCCAACCACAATTACAATTAAAACGACGTCGTTTCAGATTCTGCCTGAAACTATTTAATGCCTAATTTTCGTACTTAATAAAGTCAAGAGAATATAAAGTGTTGAATATACATAGATACATACGAGACCGCAGTCTTTCCACGGCCCCTACTAATATTTATTGCTTTAAAAATATTTAATTAATATTAATTGTTAGTGTTGTTTTGTACTTTTGACCTGTCTTGTAATTAATAAAAATATAATATAGACACCAAAATAACAAACTACCCGAAGAATTTCTTAGAAAAATAAATTAATTAATTAAAAAAAAAAAAAAAGCAAGAACACAGGTCAGCGAGTTGGACTCATCAGGCTTAGAAAGAATCGTAATAGAAAACGCCAAGACGAAGCAATTGTTTGCAGCTACAGAGAGAAGCTGAGACTAGTCGAAGAAGAAGAAGTTGAGTATTGGGGATTTTCATTTTTTGTCATGGAAGGTTTGTGCTTTGTTCATTGCTCTTTTTAGATTCTTCTTTTTTCTCCGTATAAGAAAACCCTAGATTTTCTGAAATTTTCTCTTGGTTTGATTTGAATTTGATTCTTAAGAACTGGGTTTTACACTATTTTATTGATTTACACTTGTGGGTCGTCTTCGAATCAGCATTATATTGCCGAGATTGTTCCTGCCCTAAATCTGATACGATGGTGATTGAGTTTAGAATGAGACTCAGTTAATGGGGAAATTTATTGGGTGAAATGAATTTGTATGAGTTTTAGCTACTTGAAGTTACTGCCACTAAGTTGAATTTGGAAGCTTGATTGTTCATTCTCACTGTTTGCTTAGATTCTCTTGTTGTCCGATCTGAGACTGAAGTAGCTTTCTCTTGAAACTCTATGACTGATTTTCATATGAATGATCAAGTTCTAAAGTCATTTTGTTCTTATAGGTAAATCTCCAGACCTCGAATCTATCGGGTCTGGTACAACTACAAAGCGGTCTAGTGTTTCATCAGGAAGTCGATCACGTATTCGCAGAGATTTCCTTAGCAGATTTACAGACACTGAACAGTTCACGGAGAAGCTTGAAGATTGGTTTGCTATAACAGTGGAGAACTCTGAGAGCAATGGACCGATCTTTGAGGTTCCTTTTGAGTTAGTTGAGCTTCAAAAGTTTGACTATGCATTGGAAGGGATTTCTTTCCAGCAGCTTACACGAATGCCAAACGCTGTTTATGCATCGACTTCTAGTGCTGTGGAGGCAAAGGCATTTTTAGCAATAGAGGATTTTCTACACGCAACTGTAAAGAGTTTGTGGGAGGCATTTTGGAGTCAGGATGAGCCAGTTCCATTCTCCGTTGGTTGTTTATATAACCAAAATTTAAAGTTTTATCAGGCTGAGAAAGCTTTAGCTATTGGGAAGCTCGAAGGACTTTCTGCTACAGGTATTTTGCTTAAAAATCCTCGACATCCGCATGGCAAATGGGATCACATTCTTGAATTGGCTCTTTTAAGGCCTGACATAGCAAGCTTTGCACAGGACAGTGATCATCCGCCTTCTTTGCCTGTTTTAGCCGACGCTCTTTTCTATGCCCTTCGTATACTTATCGCAAGGAGTGTGAGTCGTTTAGATGTCTCTCAAAGCTCAAACTGTGTGTTCATTCTTCTCGTTGATTCGCAATATGGAGGTGTTGTAAAAGTCGAAGGGGATGTAAATAAATTGGATTATGACTTGAACAATGTTTATGACTGCGCAGCGGACTGGATAAAGAAGCATTCCAAGATATCAGTTTCACCGATTGACAGAATATGGAACAAGCTGGGAAATGCCAACTGGGGAGACATTGGTGCTTTACAAGTAGTATTTGCTACTTACCACAGTATAATGCAGTACTTTGGGCCACCCGGGCAATCTATTGAAGACTTAGCTGCTGATCATAGTTCTCGGCTACAGTCAAGACGACAGGAGAGGCAGTTAGGGGATACTACTCTCAATGAAAATGGTCTGTTTAGGTTCCAGCATAGAACCATGTCTCCTGAAATTGTCGAAGTTCAAGAAGAATCAACCAAAATAGAGCCCGAAGAGTCAATGAAACTGGAAGTTGGATCAGTTCTGTGGTTAGAGGATTCGAACTATCAAAAAGGCTATCAGATTAATGAAGTATTGACTAATGGTACACTCCCCTATCATATCGCATCACCAGTAGATGATGCAGGGAAGTCTGTATTTCTGTATGTTGGTTCTCCACCTTCACAGCTTGAGCCAGCTTGGGAAGACATGAACTTGTGGTATCAGGTCCAAAGACAAACAAAAATATTAAGTATTATGAAACAGAGAGGACTGTCTAGCAAATACTTGCCGCAACTCCATGGGTCTGGTAGGATCATTCACCCAGGCCAATGTCAAAAACCAAGTTCAGGTGGACGATGTGATCATCCTTGGTGCGGAACTCCCATTCTTGTGACCACTCCAGTTGGCGAGACAGTAGCGGATTTGGTAAACGAGGGGCGGTTTGGTCCAGAAGAAGCTATTCGATGTTGCCATGATTGCTTATCTGCACTTTCTTCCTCCTCTTCAGCTGGAATTCGTCACGGTGATATCCGGCCAGAAAATGTAGTCTATGTCACTTCCGGTGTAAGACATCCGTACTTTGTACTAATTGGTTGGGGTCATGCGGTGCTTGAGGATAGAGATAGACCCGCAATGAATCTTCACTTCTCCTCAACTTATGCACTCCAGGAAGGGAAACTCTGTGCTGCTTCAGATGCAGAGAGCTTGATCTACATGCTATATTTCTGTTCTGGAGATTTCCCTGAGTTGGATTCAGTTGAAGGAGCTCTTCAATGGAGAGAGACCTCTTGGTCCAAAAGATTGATTCAACAGAAGCTAGGCGATGTCTCAACCATTTTAAAAGCGTTTTCTGACTATGTTGACAGTCTATGTGGGACACCATATCCATTAGATTACGATATTTGGTTGAGAAGATTAAAAAGGAATCTTTCAGAAGATCACGGGAAAGAAATTGAAACTTCAGGCTAAGCTCTGATTCAAGAAAAACTTGGATCTTCTCCATCAATCTAGCCACCAGATAATGGGAGGTTCTTATATAAATTTCCGATTCCTTTTGAACATTCTTTCAGGTGGTCTCCGCTTCACCTGTCCGAGACTAGAAGCCTCACGATGAGACGTATCATTGGGTCTTGCGAAGTCTGATAAAGTTTAGGACCTTGTTCTGTTTTTGTACAGGATCTTTGGAATTGATTAGATTCTGTGTTTCCCTTCGCTGTTAATGGTCTGTACCCAGTTTCTTGTCTTGAAAGTGATTTTTCTCTCTATTTATTTATTGTAAATGTGAGAGCTTTTGTTCCCATTTTAAGTTGTGTTAAGGCTTTACGGGATTTACATTTTCTGTATTTTCTTAACCTAAATCCAACATGGATTCTGTTTCTCGTACTCAGTTTTGGTGATGTTTTTTTCTCAATTTTTGGAAAATAGTTGATTCTTTTTATCATATCGGTAACTGACGTCTACGCAAGTAGTCTGCAACAGAACATAGGTCTCATTCTCCATTTTATCATCTGAAGAAAAAAAAACAACAACCTTCCTTGAGATCCACGACACCTAAATGACTAAAGGACAATGTAGAAACTGTTTTGTATAACCTTGTAACACAAGAAACACATGACTACTACACACTCTACACTTGATTCTTCTCCTACCCGTTTTTTTTCCAGAGTCGAAAAGTTTACTCGTTGAAGACAAAAGCGTAAGGCTTTAGAATTAAAGAACGTATAGTTTACAC
The DNA here is from genome assembly GCA_900406405.1 of Lepidium africanum. Classification (NCBI taxonomy): domain Eukaryota; kingdom Viridiplantae; phylum Streptophyta; class Magnoliopsida; order Brassicales; family Brassicaceae; genus Lepidium; species Lepidium africanum. Next base: position 54,738 of record OVAX01000671.1, read on the forward strand.
AAGTAATTCAAGCATTTTTCACAGTTGCTAAGATTCTGCAGTAGAGCTCTGTTCAGATCCATGGGTTTATATTGTTAACCTACCTCGATCTCACATCAATGCTCAAGTTTCTTGTCATAGTACTGGGTTCCTGAGTCCCCGGGATGTACAAGGCGATAGTGGTCTCACCTAAACCTTTTTTCTTGACAGTTTCTTCAATGTAGTTTATATTGTTGTCATACTCGAAACTTTGGAGACGCAAACCGCCCTTACTGTTTTTACAACCGCCAATCTCCATCTCCATATCATATTTATCTCCTCGAGGTCCAAAGGTTCTGTCTAGCTCAGATGCAATAGATCCAACCTCCACGTCAGGTTCCTCTGTAACCCAGTCTCTGAAGTTGATCATGGGAGGTGGAATTTTGGCAAAGAACAACTCAAATAGGTTGTTGAAGAAACCCTTTGAGTAAGGGTTTTCTTTCTTGTCATATCTATACCGGAAATTTTCGTAAGTAGTCTGCAAAATTAAACATATGAATTAGAACTGAACTAAAGAGAGCAGCAATAGTTCAACAAAGGTTAAGGAACTTACCTGATTGGTGCAGATGAGGTAGAAGTGGAACACAGTGAGTCCCCCAACAAACCAGACAACGACGAAGCAGTAAAGGATGAGAACAATAAATATTAAGTCCTCCGCGATGACCTTTAACCACATATTTCCGTGTACTTGAAGCATACTGACCCATGAGAAGACAAAGACGTACAAGCAGAGGAGTGTTGAAGTTGATATAAAACAGATGAAGAAAGGATAGTTTCGCTGCAAAGATCGATGTTAAATCACAGATTTAAGAGAACGAAAAACAAAAGTTTTGGAAGACTTACCAACGCAATGCATTGGCCAACCCATGGACAGTGGTGATCAAACCTTTCGACACAGTTGTTACAAATGGAACAGTGAGAGGCTCGAGGAGGTCGGTAAAGCAAACATGTATCACAGAATTTAACTTTGACTGTGTAGCCATTCACTACTATATCCTTGGTTCGAGGTATCTTTGCATTACTGAGTTTGTTGTTTACCCACTCTGAGGATTGAGTGCTCATATCAAGTTCTTCTGCTTCAGGGACTTCTTTATTCCTTGGGATAATTCCAGGGTCTCTTGATGATGTTAAGAAGAGAAATATGAAATCCTGACAAAAAAAAAAAAAAAAAGAGAGACAGAGAAAGTGAGAGATGCAGGATTCTACAGTAAGAGCAACATAGCTCAAAACGAAAGAAACAGATATATAAATGTTTTTACCAAAACAAGGAGCAAAAGTGCACCGATCAATACAAGAGAGTGGAACAAAGGTAAGCTTTTTCGGATCAAAAAAGCCATTCGTATGCAGAATGTGAGAGTTGGACATCCAATCATAGCTATGGTCAGAAGGAGCGAAGATGCATCTGGACCAAAGACTAGTCTCCCTCCGCAACAGAATTTCTAAACACATAACAAGAAACAGGACAAGTCAAGCTGCTTCAGACATAGCCCAAGAAAACAATTGCGCACTCTTATGTCCTCTGTGTAAAGCGGCAAGCCAGCAACTAGATAGAAATCTTATAGAACCTATCACTGAAATACTCCTAGAGGGGGATAGGGCTAAGCGGAGCGAAAAGGGTTTTCCATGAGACGGGAAATGAAAACTACTAGCCCCACACGAATTTAGCTATTCTAAAGCTTAAAGAGCAACCATAACACTATGAGTTAAGTCTCATATTCTCAATATTTAAGTGTGTCCAGTACTCAAAATCCCATCAACAGACCAGGCAAGTCAATTCATAGCATTTTTTGTGGAAAATGATTCCTAAATCTTAGCCTCTTATTTCTCAAATAACATCGTAAATCTTGCCTCAGGACATCACAACAACCATTTGGGTTGTTCGTCAAATTCATTAATAAGCAACAGATAAAGGCTTTACATTGTTGCCGGGCCAGAGTTGGTAGATCCTCTTGGGTTTAGAATCTTGTGCAAACATGTCGTCCTCGTCGGAAGGAGCATTATGAACATGACAGCTTTTCTTCCTCCACAGCACCATTTTATTCTTCTTCTTGCTCAGGCCTCAAAATCAATGACGAAACGCTCAAAACTTATATATCCATTTTCTACGTTGCGTGTCGTCGTTGTTGCGGCCAGCGAAGGAAACCGGAGATTTCAAATCGCCGCCGCCGGGATTTTGGCTTCTTTTCTCCTCTTCCTAAACTCTCTTTCTCTCTCCCCTTTCGCCATCTCCACTCTCCTCTTTCATTCTAATTAAGGTTTGTTTCGAAAAACTGTTTCTCTCTCTTCCCCTTACAGCTTTTTCCTCCGCCATTGGAAGTTCGTCAACAGCAACATCCATCTCTCTAGAACATCCTTAACATAGCAATCTCGCCATCACAGCAATTTTCTAACTTAATCTCCCTAATTTTTCGCAACCTTCTAAAACCTAATTTCATACTTCCTTCTGTGATTTCTTTCCCATACGCGCGCCATTTTCAGTTTCAACAATCATAACCAAAATTTCGCTGCACGCGCCACGTGTCCCCATTCAGACTGACCAAGTTTTTTACTTTATTGAAACTTTGTAAAAAAAAAAAAAAAAAGGTCTGACCTATTTTGATATAATAACTGATCAACCTATACTTGTACCATTAGTCTAATTTCATTTAAAGTATACATGCAAGATCTAATTGCACCCAAAATTAGATAGTGACTATCGAATTCCACAAATAGTATACAAAATCGGTCTAATTGCACAAATTACTGGATAATTATGGTTTTGTTGTAAACCAACAATTGGTTACGATTTTAAACCATTAATTAACGGAACCTAAACCAATTTTAAACCCGACCAAATGTCAAATAGACAACGTTTATCCTAACCCGCTCAAATTTGGTTGTCAATTTGAGATTTGGTCGGGTTTAGATTCGGTTCACACTGTTGTTCGGAAGTCCCCTTCGATTTTCCCATCCACATCTAACCACAGTTTCACAGGGTACAAATGCTTCATGGACGCTTCCTGAAAAAACTCGGACCTGAAAACTGGTTTAAGCTAGTTCGGTTTTTCAGATTTAATTGAGGGAATCTACATGGGAGCTCGATGTGTCAGCAAGAGTCTTTCTGCTCTTCATTCGGAGATCGAAGCTATTCTTTAGGCTATGGAGTCTCTATTGGCACTTCATATTTTAGAGGCGAAAATTTCAACGGACTGCGAAACGGTTTTGAATCCTAGACCATCCACAGGAGTGGCTGGCTTTCCTTCCCTACCAGGAGGTTCACGATTGAGTTCGTTATTTTCATCTTTTTCCTTTTCTGTTATCCCGAGACTATTAAATTATAAAGATGATGCTCTTTTCCATCATGTTAGAGAGACAACTTATGATTATTGATGTATACTCTTTTTGGCTCGTAATCTTAATATAATATTCCTTAGACAAAAAAAAATTAGTAAAAAACAGTAATTAGTAAACTTAATCCAGGTCAAATCTCTTTTTTCATATTTTAAATAAATTATTTGATGGACTTGTGAACTTCCTTGACCAAAAGTAGTTATTATTGAATTTAAATTAATTACTCAGAAAAATAATGTTATTAGTTACTGAGAAATAAACATGTGAAAATCAAATAAAATGGAAAAAAAAACCTAAAACATAAACAAATTAGAACAATGGGAGTATTAAATTTGGAGGCGTTTGTTTCGTCCGGAAGAACCAGCCATTGAAGCGCACGATTCTTTCTCTGAATGAGACAGAAAAAATACTAAAACCCTGATAAAAATTTACTTTTCATTTTGAATAATAATTTGAAAAGTTGAAAGTCTTATTTCTTTGTTCAGTCAGAAATAGAGAAAAAGTTTGTCTTCATTCCTTCTTCATATAATATTATACGAAATAACGTTTATTTTCTGAAGAATAAAAATTACATGAAAATACAAAAGTAATATTGGAAAGAAATGGTTATAATAAAAATATAAGATTTATAAAGCTTTAGTCTCATTTTTAAATTAATCTTAGGTTTTGTGATGGTTTTTCAATATTTTATACTAGGTAATCTAGTATGATCAGTTAGAAAAAAAAATAAACAAAAACACTATTGTGTCTGAAACTTATGGTTTACATTGGTGCAAATTTATTTTAATAATAAAAAAATTATAAATTTTTTTTTTCACAATTCTTCATCAAAGCTACAGCGTTTTTGGAACTAAGAACTTGTTAGGATTCTACAAGATTCTCTTCAATCTTATCTTTTACTTTTATTTCAAGTTTTCCTTTTCTTTAAGCTACTAGGTCTTCCTTTTTACTTATTATAAAAGGCATTGTTAGTCTCTGCTTTTTCATTCACCGATTTTTTTCAAGAACTTATTGAGACTTTGAGATTGAGATTCTAATTCACGTTTGTGTATTAGCAGTGTAATATTCGCTTTGCTTCTTCTCTGTTTTGCTTTTGAATTCTCTGGGAATATTTTTCCTTCATCATACTCGAATCTCTCTATATGCTTACCTATACTGACATGCAATCGCTTGGATCAATTTCAGGTGTTTGCTATTCCGATTTCTGTTTTTGATCGGTTGAAAATTTCTGCAATCCCTCCACTTCCTTCTCTGAATTCGTCATGGTGGATCATTACCAGTATCTAGGCATTACGAGAAACGCGACAAAGAAGGAGGTCAAGGATGCATTCCGGAGATTGGCGATCAAGTACCATCCGGATAAGCATGCTCAGTCTCCGGAGCACGTTCGTCGAAGCTCCACCGTGCAGTTTAAGCTCGTATCTGAGGCATACGAAGTCTTGAACGACGATCGGAAACGCGCTTCCTTCAACGCTGCTAGCGAATCAGGTTCCTTTGGCCGTACTGGTGGTTCGTGTAGTAGTAATCTGTACGGATATGGTTGAGGCATAACTAATGATTCTAGTTATGGTAATGGTTATGGTTACTCTCCCAGGAATCCTCGAGCCTCCAGTTTCAGCGGATTAGTTGGGTATGGGTATGTGACAGTTCTTGGCTTCCTCTTTTGTTCAGATTGCAAATTTGCAGTACTCTACAATTCGTGAATAATTCCTTCTTAGTGATCTGAGTGTACACAAGCTAATTCTGAGCTTGTATTTTACAGCTATTCCGCTTTTCGATTTGCTGCTAGCTTTTAATGCAACACTGAATTTGAATTTGTATCGGTGTGATGATGATATCGTGTTAGCTTTTTATCTAACCTTGAATTTATATATTCTTCGTTGTCCGAATTTAGGAAAGAAACTAGTTTTTTATTGATAGAAGATTCATTTCTTATGACAAGCTTGAGTTTTCATTATTGATTATCTTGCTTTGGTCTTCTCTATGAGGTTTTTATGCGTATTACCGTATACCCTCACTTAAGTAGTTTCTTATTTTTGTTTCCCAGTGGCCTTTTCTTAGCAGTAATTGCTTTTGATACATGCAAAGAAGCTCTAAGGAAAAGGCTTAACTCAGGGGTAAGTACCACATAGTTAGTGGAAGATCTTTTGCTTGCATTTTGTGATTAACATGCATTGGTGTTGATGCAAAAGTAAATTGGGTTATCCCTCTTGTTGGATGCTTTGTGATTTACATACTCAAGTTTTTGCAAAATAGATGCGATTTATGGTCATCTTTGTACGAATCCAGATCTACACAGATTTTGCACAACCCCGAATCTGCACGGATTTTGTAGGAACCAAAAACTGCTCGGATTTTGCACGGTTATGACTCTGCTCGATTTTCACACGAATTTCATCCAACAGTAAATTTGCACGAATCTCATCTTGCACGAACTTTGCACGGGTGAGATTTGCAAAAACATCGTCATCTTCATAAACGTCATAGATATGATCACCACAGATCTCTCTGTAGATCTCATGGTCTTCTCTCTTGACAAAAGGACTTTCATCCTCGAAAGGGTAGCAACTGCCAATCAACATGACATCCAGAATCGATATTTGATTAAGAAATCAAAAGGCGTGGCTCTGATACCAAACTGACATAGCGGAAGCTAGATAGATACAATGATAATTGTTGATTCTTAGAATACCTGAAAAAAACAAACCTTCTTAGAGTCGTTGAGATCTTTACAGATCTACAGAAAACAAGGAACTCAATATTATTAATCAAATCATAAACTGAATGAAACTCTAAACATAAGTAAACTATTTATAAGAAAACTTAAAGAAAGCTCAAAACTCTATTTTTAATTAAATAATAGTAAAATATTAAAAATACAAATAAATAGTAATTATCAAAATAATAAAGATATTTGGATATATTCCAAATATCTAGCTGCATCAGTGACTTGGTGTTTCAGGGGCTTGTACGGAGAATGAATAGTAGCATATATGCTATTTGCAACATATGAAATTGTTTATGCTTATAAATGGTTGGTTTCCTGATTTTCATGAATGGGAAAAACAAGGGCATGTGCCATTTAACTTTCCTGATTGAGAATTTGTTTTCTTTCATCTGGATATGGACCACACAGCTATATTTACTGAAAAACGTTTTGCATGTTTCCATAAAGCAATGGAATCAAGAGAGAAATACAAAGTCACATAAGGATAAAAGGTGAAAAAGAAGACTGAAAAGATAACTTACAAAGACTTTGACTTTCGAGCCTTGTGGTTGCGACTTGTGATTGAATTAGAAATTGACTTCAAATACCATTCAGAACATGATAAATCTTATGTCAGGACATCACAAAACCATTTCGGTTGTTCTTCAAATTCAAAAAGAGAAAAACGACATATAAAAGCTTTACATTGTAGTTCTTCACATTCAATTCTGATATCTTTCCCGCACGCGCCATTTCTGTTTCAACGATCATCACCAAGACTTCGTTGCACGCGCCACGTGTCCCCATTCTCATAACATGGGCTCTTACATGATACATATTATTGGGCTTCAGCTCGGCCCATTTTGCTTTAAATAGTAACAATTAAATTTGCGGGTGTTTGTTCCGTCTAGAAGAAGCGGTCATTGAAGCGCCACGATTCTTTCTTTTTTTTTTTCATCTACCCGAACATGTCTTGCGCCACGATTCTTTCTCTAAATAAACACAGAGCGATTCTTTACATATTCCAATTTCTCTTTCTCAATGTTACCAACAAGAGTTCTGATTGACATACTCGAATCTCTCTATATGCTTACCTATACTGACAAGCAATCGCTTGGATCAATTTCAGGTGTTTGCTATTCCGATTTCCGTTTTTGATCGGTTGAAAATTTCTGCGATCCCTCTCCTCCTCTTCCCCTCTCTGGATTCGTCATGGTGGATCATTACCAGGTTCTAGGCGTTAAGAGAAACGCGACGAAGCAGGAAGTTAAGGATGCGTTCCGGAGATTGGCGATTAAGTACCATCCGGATAAGCATGTTCAGTCTCCGGAGCACGTTCGTCGAAGCGCCACCATGCGGTTTAAGCTCGTATCTGAGGCGTACGAAGTCTTGAACGACGATCGGAAACGGTCTTCCTTCAACGCTGCTAGCGATTCCGATTCCTTTCGCCGTACTGGTGGTTCGTATACTAGTAATCCGTACGGATATGGTGAAGGCAGAGCTTATGGTTCTAGTTATGGTTACGGTTATGGTTACTCTGCGAGATATCCTCGAGCCTCCAGTTTCAGCGGCGTATTTGACTCGACATTTCGTTACTTGACTACACGCGCGTTTCTACTTAATCTCGCATTAGCTGGGTATGTGACAATTTTTGGCCATGTCTTTTGTCAGATTGCAATACTCTATAATTGGTGAATTCCTTCTGTGTATACGGAATACTATGTTTATTGTATTTTGCTAGAGGATCTCACTAGAGCAATGAACGTCTTCTTCGTTATAGTCAGCTAATTTTGAGCTTGTAGCTAGGGTTGTTTGCAGCTATTCCCCTTTTCAATTTGCTGCTAGCTCTTAATGCAACACAGTGTGATTGGCCTTCATAAATGTTCTGGCTATAGAGTGGTGATCAATTTGAATTTGTATAGGTGTGATGATGATATCGCGTTTGGTTTTTTTATGTAACCTTGAGTTTCTTTCTTCTTCATTTTCTTAATTTAGGTTTTTTATTGATCGAAGATTCATTTCTTATAACAAGCTTGAGTTTTCATTATTCTTGCTTCTTAGAATTGGTCTTCTCGATGTGGCTTTTATGCGTTCAACCATATACCCTTACACAAGTAGTCTCTTATGTTTGTTCTCCAGTGGCCTCTACTTAGCATTTGCTGCTATTGATACAAGCGGAGAAACTCTATGGAAAATGCGTAACTCAGGGGTAAGTATCATATCATCACTCGATGATCTTTTGATTTCATTTTGTGAGTAACTTGCATTGGTGTTGATGCAAAAGTTAACTGGGTTATCCCTCTTGTTGGATGCATTGTATGAATTCCTATGTCAACTGGGTTATCCCTCTTGTTGGATGCATTGTATGAATTCCTATGTCAATCATACTAAAATTTTTGCAAATAGAAAACGATTTACGGTCATCTTTGTACAGCTAGTCGTGTGGGTGGAAACCAAATATTGTAGCTACTTATGTCTAGATAGCTAGAAGTGGTGACAACGGAGAATTTGTTCAATCCATTGAGTACTGTATAAGCTTAATGACTTGGTGTTTCAGGGGCGTGTACTGAGAATGAATAGTAGCAATTAGCCATACATGCTATTTGCAGCATATGAAATTGTCTATGAGAATACTTTATTGTTCGAGTAGGTTTTGCGAAAAAGTATAGATGCAAAATGTGAATTGACTAGCAATGATCAATATTTCACATCATTAGGATTTGAAAAAAAAAAGCAACTTGTAAGAAAACTTCGCATGTGCAGGATTCTAGAACCGGGTAGTGTAATTATTACTGACAGTATAAATGGTTGGTTTCCTGATTTTCATGAATGGGAAAAACAAGGGCATGTGCCATTTAACTTTCCTGATTGAGTATTTGTTTTCTGTCATCTGGATATGGACCACCGCTATTAACTGAAAACCACTTTGCATATTTTCAGAAATCATTTGAAGATGCAATAGAATCAATAGAGAAAACAAAGTCACATAAGGATGAAGGGTGAAAAAGAAGACTCAAAAGGTAACTTACAAAGACTTTGACTTTCGAGCCTTGTGGTGGGTCTATTGATTTGCGACTTGTGATTGAATTAGAAAATTGAGTTTTGGTCTTACCGGCGACTTTTCTAGATTATACACTCTTAAATAAAACGGAATATCCGCTAATAGTTGTAGTGCAGAAGTAAATACATCAAAATTTGTAAATTGTGTAGTCGTGTGCTTGCGTTATAGTTTGAATAATTCTCTTGTTTAGAATGCAGTGATTGGGATATATTCTGATCTAAATAATAGTATTTTCGTTTTTATTGGTGGCATTGTATCAGTAACGGAGACATTATTGTATTAGTGGTCATAACGTATTTATTTGTTTTCATATAAAGATGCTGACAAGATATTTATCCTGCTCCGTTGAAATGATCTTATGATTATATTATATAGTTTTTTCATTTCAACGGTGAAATGACTCTGTTCAATATATAAATATTTTTGTTTACTTAAATCTTTTATGAACTTTAGCTTCAGTTTCCTAAACGTACCAACCCCAACTTTAGATTTTGTTTTTATGTCATTCAATTGAATTTTATTTAATTGCACTATGACCTGAGCTTAGCTAAAGTTTTGTATGAATAAAAACTATGACTTATCCGCTGATTAAACACAGATTTATTCCATTACCGATAACGATGAACTGAATATTCATTCATAAAATTTGGAAAAATCTAGGAAACAGTTAATTACTTCTAATTTAAAATTTGAATTTTACATAACTTTCCACGACTCCAGCGTCGGAAAATTTGGGTAATTATCAGATCCCACGGCGGAGCCACCGGCGTTCACCATCGTACTAGACTTTCCGGACTGTGCTCCTTCGCCACCATTACTGGAGAAGACGTTTCCCATCGCGGGGTTCTCTTGCAGATGATTAGACAAAAATGCAGATGCATCAAGCATCGGAACCACCGTGGATCTATCGGAGTTAGACGGACCACACGGTAGTCGATTAACGAGCCTAAGAGGCTCCGGCTTCACAATCTGAGAGAAAATCCCGAATGAAGAGTCATCAATGTACTTAGCACCGGTCACTTGTTGCACCATCTGACGGAAATTCGACGGATCCGCCGTAATGAAAGTGGTTTGAGATTTTTTAGAAGCTCGAGAACGTTTTTTCGTGGCTTTACCTTGAGCAACAAGGCAATTACGCTTCTGTTTAGATCCACCTCCGCCGATAATTTCTGGATCGGATCCTCCACCGGAAAGGTTAGAGGAGAGAGTGTGAGTTGAAGAAAGGTGAGAAACGGCGGAGGAATCGAAGAAACCAGAAGAAGGAGAAAGAGTATTTGGAGCAGTAACAGTAGTGTGAAGAGCATTAGCGAGCAAATCGGATTCATGAGAAAAAGTATCAGGAAGTAACCATGAATCAACGTTGAAACCTTGTCGATATAACCAAGGATCAACACTTGCTAAGCCATCGGAAGTCACCATAACAATCACCGAGAAGAAGATAGTCGAAATACAGAGTGAAGGTGAGTTTGTAGAAAGAAAATGAGTATAGAGAGAAAGAGAGATATAAATGGGGCCAAAGAGTGAAGGGTTATTATATAAGGACGGCGAATTTTGAGAGAAGCGATGAACCCGCGTTGAGCGGAAATAGATAGAGACACGTGTCTCTCGTACGGATACTTTTAGTTTTAGCTCAACATGAAATTATTACACAAAACGATATGATTTAAAAATGAAAAATTGAGTAATGTGAACGAGAAAAGTAATTAAATCTGAAATTTTTCATATACGTAAATAAATATGTTAAAAACAAAAATTAGTTTAGTAAAATCTGTTTAGTTAAATTATTAAATATTTATTCTTGTAATTATTCTTATCTAAATTTGACTTCTTGCAGTAGTGTATATACAGATCGAATTTTATCCACAAAACAAATAACCATAAAACATTACATGGATGTCCAAATTAGTTTTAGTCTAGTAATTTGAATGATCTTAGCTAATAACACGAACATCAAGAGTTTATTTTTGTTAGTAAAAAATTTAAAAAGAATATATTTTCTCCAGATATATCCAAACAATTAGTTGGATATGTTACCTACCATTCGGAGAATAATTTGATAAATTTTGTGGATTCTGAGTTTCTAAACCAGTAAAAGATATACCATATTGAATTAACAAATTCATCTTGAACCAAAACAAAAAACAAATTCATCTACGCGGTGAGACATGCAAAACAAAGGGGAAAATAAGAATAAAGAAAAATAAAAAGGAGAAAAAAGGAGGTAAGGTCAATATCCAACGGCCGAGTGATAATTAAATGCTTGTTGGGACCAAATTCAGATTTATTAAGAAAATTAGAATCGGTCGTTCTCAGCTTTCCGGTCTATTTTTTTGTTACCTTCCTCCACCCATTTGCTTTTCTTACATTCTACTTTCTTTCACAAATAGTATTTATTTTCAAAACTACTATTTAATTCTATTTTCTCTGTCTATTTGATCCCATCATCATAAATATATTCACATGTAAACAAAAATATTGAGGTCTATAACAATTTTCATTTATTTATTTTTGGATTTTGATATATATATATATATATGAAAGTACGAAAATAGACTTGTATCTATAACAGTTTGAGCCTATAATGAGTCAAGAATCTTCCAGCCTTCCATACAGAAGTGGAACAATATTTTGGTGATCTCAAGCCTAGATTTACGAAATGGCGATAGCGATGGACTATATGTAAACGATGATTATGATGTTGGCAAATCTATGAGAATGCCCACATTCTTATTCTACTATCAGAACTTCACAAGATTTAAGAGCCTTTTTAGATGTTTTTATCAATTTCTAACCCAAAAGCATAAACTTTTTTTTTTTTTGATAAAAACCCAAAAGCATAAACTTTAAAGCTAATTTTCTAGTTCATAATATTAGAAGGTAATTATGGAATTTATCTTTGGTTAATTTTATCCATGTGATTGTTTTTTTTTTCTTTTCATGAATGAAATAGTAAAGTTGAAAAAAAAATTGTGAGACCCGTGATTTCCTTCTTAATTGTGGTGTCTGGATCGTGATTATCATTGTCAGTTTGTCACTAGTTTTATTCAACTTGAAAATAAAGAAATTTGACTATATTTTTATGATTAATAGTACTCTATATACGACAAACTCGTCTTTTAGTATTAGATAGTCGCTGTTTCCAAATATATACATTCTTAATATCAGCTTAATGACTTTTTTCAACACGTTAAATGATTGTGAAGTTGAAGACTGAATATAAACGCCGTTCAACGTAAAATGAAGTGACGTATCATTCATATATCTGTTTAACCAGATGAAATTCACAAACATACTAAACAAGTCATTTACAAAAATCATATAATTATGGTACATATATAAACCATTTAGAGGAATGTCTTTGGTCAACATTCACATTTTGCAGTATTTTCTATGTGAGTTCAACTTTAAAAAAATTTTGTATCTTTATTTGGAGTTTAGAAGTAAACTTGATTATATATTATATTTTGTCAATTTAATGGTTGACAAAAGAAATGTGTTTAAGACCAAAACATTAGTTATCCACTTATATAATCATATTTATAAACCAGAGTTTAATTCTAACAAATCACGTAATTTCGAATAATAGAATTTAAGATTATAATTCAGATATTATCTACCCATATATTTGATAAACAAACAAATATATAAACCACTTACGGTCCGATTTTTTCCAGATCGTAGCGACAACGATCATTCATATAATTATATAACTAATCAAAGGTTTAATTTGTGGAAATTGTGTAAAAGTGATCACTCCAACAATTATAATAGACGTATTTCTTAGCGACGCCAACGACTGTAAAATCCCGCAATTACGTTGGTTGCAGCGATTATATCTTTTCTTTCCACCATTTTTTTTTGCTTTTTCAAATTTAAATTTGGATTGCTTGCTATGAACGCTGCAATCTAATAAATAACAGGGCTTTAGTAGACAGGATCTAAGAAAGTCAACTATAGAGTCACAGGTCAGACCGGTCGTTACGATACGTGATTACTATATTACTACTTGTACCAGTCGTCGTCGTCTACACAATAATGATAAAAACGACAGACACAACTTCAACATCACCATTACAAACTGGCGCTGTATTTCTACACGACGACGAACGATTACCAAACTACACGTAAATGCTTATATTTTCTTGGAAAATTCTAATAAGTAAGAAAAATAAGGTATTTCTTGTTGTTTAAAAGAGGACGTAAGTCAATAGATAGCGGCGGTAACGTCAGCAATTTACAGGATGTAATGATGATGGTACGATGACGAAGACATGAAGCATGTGAGCAAGTAGTCGTGTGTGTGTCTTTCTGCTTTACACCGAAGCCTTTTTTAACTCTTATTTTATTTATTCTCTACAAAACTCTGACACTCATGTCTTGTCTCCCATGTTTCTTCATATTCGTCTCCATTTTCACTCTTATCTTCATTTTTGCTATTACAACTCATAAACATCAAAATCATATATAACTCGTAAAGATCACTACTTGAATTTTCTTAGTGATTCATTACTTCTAGTTGTTGATAAATACTATTGACGCTTCTTAGTGATTCATTAGACTCTACTTCTTCCTGATTATAAAAGAAAAAAACAAAGAATTTTTTAGTTTAAAATTTAGAAATTATTGATTTCAGCTTTGGATTTTTGTTAAGTATCACATGTTATCAACTTAATTGTTAAACATCCTAAATTTGATGATTTAACAAGAAATTGCATGAAAGATTCATGATTATCAATATAAAATGTTTTAACATAAAAAAAATTCATGATTACTAATTTATATTTTTTATTTGGCTACAAAAAGGTTAAAAATTTCCATGATAAAATGTAATCACTAAATTGGAGCTATAGTTACAATTTTGATTTCTCGATTCCGGAAAATGAAAAATTATTGATCCACAATCTATTAGGAATCCGACAGGTGGGTGGTATGGGTTCATATCTTGGACTCCCAGAAAGCATCAGTGGAGCCAAAACTAAGGTTTTTGCATTCATTCAGGAAACACTTCAGGAAAGAATTAATAGTTGGACATCGAAATTCCTTTCCAAAGGAGGAAAAGAAGTTCTAATAAAGTCAGTACTGACGGCTTTGCCTACTTATGTGATGTCTTGCTTTCGAA